>CM075850.1:68504889-68734889 GCA_037975125.1 Latrodectus hesperus | reverse complement strand
GAAAAGACAATACAGTTCAGTAGGTGTTCGGAACTGACTTCGTTAGAATTCTGTCTGTGCCCTCTGCCTAAGCCCCGAATGCGTCTCTTGGTAACCCGCGCGATGGTCATGAACATGAAAGGGAAAGGGGGTGGCTTCTGATGGTAGTAGCTACCTTGAGCACCTAAGAAAGGCAGAAGTTTGACTTTGCTCATTCACCTGTCTAACATTAGCTGGATACAGTGGAATGGCCTTCACCTCTTGAGTGGACCTACCAGGAGTATACACTCCTGACGTACTTCGCCCATTCAATCCAGTGTCACCCCCTTTTTTTGTATCTTTACATTCTTCATCAAACCAATCCTTACTTTTCTCCCTAGTCTTGTGGCCCAAAATTTCAGCTGCTGTATCAGAAATGGCCCTCTTAAATTGGCACCATAGTTCTTCAAGATCGGCCACATTGGAGATATCCAGTTTCACTTCCGAAATTCTCCTTTCTAAAGTCTCTCTATAGTTATTGATTACTGTATCCTCTTTAAGTTTGTTACAATGAAACATTTTTATTTTTTTACTTCGTTCTTTATTAGCATTGGAGACTTTATTTCTTAGCGTAGCAAACCCTAAATAGTGATCACTGTCAATATTAGCTCCTCTAAAAGTTCTAACATTAATCAAGCTTGTAAAATGCCTAGCATAAACAAGAACATGATCAATCTGGTTAAGTGTTACCCCATCCGGTGATTTCCAGGTATACTTATGAATGTTTTTACTCTCAAAATAGGTACTACCAACCACTAGGTCATGTGCAATAGCAAATTCAATGACGCGTATAAAATTATCATTTGATTCTTCATGAACACTATGGTCACCAATAATGGGTCTGAACTGTTTCTCTGTACCTATTTAGCGTTAAAATCACCCAAAACAAGTTTTATATCATTATGTGGGCAGCACCTTAAACACTCAGAGAGCTTTTCATAAAATATTTCTTTCTCTTCATCCCCTTTGTCCTCTGTACGGGCATATACATTAATAATACTGTAATTCACAAGCCTCCCCCTAAAACGTAACTTACATAATCTTGGCGCAATAGCCCTAAAATCCATAATTAGATGTTTTAACCTCTTATTAACTAAGGAAGCAGTTCCCTCTATGTGCTTTTTGTTGTGACAATAATAATTAATGTAAAACAATAGATGAACTCTCTTGTATACTGAACCCTGCCCAGTCCACCTCATCTCCTGGACCGCAGCAACATCCACCTTGTAACAATCGAGTTGCTGTATAAGCTCCTGTAGGGCTCTAGCATGATAGAGAGAAAGCACATTCCAAGAACCAAAAATCAAGTCCTTATACCTTTTCCGAGTTCGTCTGCAAGTTAGGCACCGGTCAATTTCCTGTTCAGACTTCGAAACTGAAGGTTTTTTCCGGTGTGAGGGAGTTAACCTCACGCCCAACTCCCAACGTGGAAGACCAGTCCCTGATATAATCCCCAGAGCAGGGTATCCAGCTATCCCCCCAGGCACTGGGCACCTATTTTTGTCACCTTTTATGACATGCATAGGCTACGTTGGGACTATTCTTACCCCGGTCACCACACGAGGCTTTAAATTTCAGTTCTTAATATTTTCCTTGTTGTTTTATAATTATTATATAAGTATTTCCTTGAATAATAATTAAAAAAATTCATTTTTCTATCTTATTAATTAGAGTAGACAATTTTTTAAACCAAAGTTTTGCAATGTCTGTACCCACTTCTTTTTCAATTTGTGTCTGATAATTTTTTTCTACAAATTAATGTAAAATAGACTATGGTCTGTTGATAGATATTTGAAAATAATACCTTTTTTTATTGCGAGTATAATATATTTGTCCAACAAATATCTCTAATTTTTGGTATTTCTTTTTCATGTGAAACTTTAAATGTCTATCTTTGGTATTAAAAGCTGAATATACTTTTAATGTCATTGATTCTTTAGAATTAATTTACTGAACAATTGGAATTCTATTGTTTCATTCTGTATGGATGATGAAGAAATAAGAAAAGGAAAAGGACTTTAACTTAAGAAAAAAGCCTAATGAAACTTTATAGTTTAAAAATATAATAAAATGTGTTTGATGTTTGATAAATAAAATATAATATATATATATATATATATATATATATATATATATATATATATATAAATAAATAAAGTATGAAAAAGTATGTATAAAATTATATTTGATATTTTAATACTACCATATTGCATTCCAACATGTGAAAATGAATTTAGTGTTTTTTTTTTCCTTTTCCTTTAATTTTAATGATAATCTTCTGCAGATCAATGTGCTTAGCATACTTTTATTATAAAGTTTTTTTGAAGATATAATTTTTTTTTTGTTTATTTTCACAATTAACATATTTTGTATCTTAGACATATATTGGTTCAGCTAATTTGTTACTTGTATATGTATGATTTTTGTGTTAGTGTGCACAGTTTTAATTATATTTTATGGATATTACGCTGATTTAGAAATTAAAATCAGTATTACAAAAAAATTAAACTCAGTGCCATGACAGATTGTATAGGGGCCAAGGCTTGCAGTACCCATATTTGTTTTCATGACTGAGGGCTCTAAGTGTAAAGTATGTCCCAGTTGGATGGTCAGCCTAGTGCAAAATCATTGAGCTCCTCAGTGTTTAGTTTCTAAGCATGATTTGTACTCAGTTTTATCTATCTACTGAAAAGATGGAAAGCTAGGTTGATCTTTCCCAGCTAACTTGAGGACCAAACCTTGAATTTCTGTCTTGGAGATGAAGTACTACCACTATGATACTAGACTTCAAGATAATGTAAATGTATTTCTTAGTCTTGATTTTCCAATGGTGGTAGTATGTGTTTATACCTAGTGGCTAAAATTAAAAAAATCCAATGTCTATTCACTCAAAAGAATATACTGCCTTTTATAATTGGCCACTTTGATATCATATATAATTATAAATATTAAACTTGTTACTCTTGCTAAAAATGTATATCCAAAGAGCTTGCTTAACTTATTTTCTTTACTTTAAATTGATTTGTAATATACCAAAGTAAGATTTATATATAAAAGCATATCATAATGGTTAATTAAAATATTTTAAAGTATGTATGTGGAATTTTTAAAATATTGATTCAAATTCAACGATAAAAATCCACAAAATTATCTAATGAATTGGTATATTATTCTCTTACAAACTAGTGTTGATAATTGTGCCAATTATCAAGTAGAAATTACGGTATTAAAATAACATTTTTATGTTGATTTGGAAAAATTTTAACTTGATAATTTATTCCTAAATGTTATTTTATCATACAAATATGAATATTTATATTCATTCATTTAGGGCTATATTAAAACATTTGATTTTTTACAGATTTTGGATTTATGTTTGAAAGTTCACCTGGTGGAAATTTAGGATTTGAGCCTGATATTAAATTAACAGATGAGATGGTTATGATCATGGGTGGAAAAATGGAAGCACAACCTTTCCGTTGGTTTATGGAGTTGTGTGTTCAAGCCTTTTTAGCTGTAAGGTATGTGCAAACATTTTATTTCTATTGAATTCATATGAACAAGTTTACTTCATTAGAATTCATTATTTGTAAAGGTTATCAACAATATGAAAGTTTTTCTTATTGCTGTTTCATAGAATTTATCATTTTTATGGCCAAGTGATTAATTGTTTTAAAGTTTTTTTTATTTTTTTTAAATAAAGCCTATAAAATATTTTTTATTGGAACTTAATCTGTCTTAAGAATTTGAAAAACATGTTTCTTTTTAACATATTGTATGCATCTTCTGGACATTATTTCAATTTCTCTATGTTTAATTACAATCTTTAATTTCCTATCCTTTTCTTTTTAAATATTTTATATTACTTTACAGTCATATTAGCAACAGTACAATCGTTAAATTTCTTTAAAAGATGGTCTATTAGGATTTTGTTTAGTTTTGTATATTTGTGGTATAGAGATTATAGTCGAACTGCCTTTGTTAATAAAAATGTAAAGTATTTTGTCAGTATGAATATTAATTAAAATTAATTTGGATATGTTAATATTAAAAATTTATGTAAATAAATTATATGAATAAAAATATTTATCACATTAAATATTGTATTATTCGATAACGATAAAATTAACAGTATTACAAAAGAAAATATGAAGAATTATAAAATATGTTTGCATTGACATGTACATTTTTTCCAACATCTAAATAAAATTCTCTTTATAACACTGAATTGTCTTTGTAATTTTGAAAAAAATTTAAAATTTTCATTAATTTTTATGATAAAGATATATTTTAAAGAGCTTTTTCCATGAAGATTTTGATATTTGTAATTTCAATAGATCTATTTTTCTTATACCTCCAAAAATCACTAAATTTATAAATCTATTATATATGGCAATGGAAAAATGTAAATTATATTATTAGTTTAATATATATTTTGCTTCACAAATTGACATCAAAGGAAATGCATGATAGATAAACAGTATAAATATAGTTTTTTTTTTTTTTTTATCCTATGCCCGACCTTGGTTTTTCAACCATCAGTCTCTGTCGTGCAGCCCAATACAATCTTGAGGTGAATGAAAAGTCATCCTCCGCAGAATTTCTATCTGCGACGTCCGAAAGTCCAGGGCAAGTGTAAAGGTGGTCACCAGTCATGTCCTCTAGTCCACAAAAAGGGCAGATTGGAGAGTCCTTCAAACCCAAAAGGTGAAGGTGTTTTTGCAGATAATCATGCCCAGTTTTAAGGCGAAAATTTGCCACTCCCACAGCTCTGTGGAGGTTACAAGGAATAGGCTTTGTTAGTAAGGAATCCCATGCTTTCCCCTTTATGCACATCTTGTAAACATTTCTACGATAGGAGGCTATATTTGACTTAATAAGCCTTTTAACATTATAGTATAAATATAGTAGAAGCTATATCATAATATTAAACTGATAGTATAAGACTAAATAAAATGCTAACCTTTTTTGTACTATATTGAGGCTTATAGTTTCAAGGGTGTGTCTGAGAGTATTTTACATTATTATTTGCTTAACTTCATTTCGAGTGAGACTAAAATGAATAACCTCTCTGAGTTCCAGAAAGGATAGACAGGATACTATTTAGGTCATGCAACAGTAGCCATTGTAATATAGTTATGGGTATCAATAAGCATAGTGCTGAAAGTTATGACAGCATATAATGACCCTGGTAAAACATCTGCAAGACAGAACTGTGAAAGCAATACTAAACTTACTGCAAGAGATAGGCAAAAGGTTGTGACCTTAAAAAGGAATGTCACAGTGACAAAAGAGACAGCTGTGCTGAAAAACAATATCGACCCATACAGTTCAAAGGAAATTGCATGAATAACATGTTTGTAGCTGAGTTACAAATTACAAAAGCCCTTGTAACAGATGTAAGTTGAAAACAAGTAAGGGCTGAAAAATTTGGGACTGCAAATTGGTGGAAAGATCTTTTCCAATGAATTCAGTTTCTCTCTATTTTCCCTACCATGGGAAAGATTTAAGAGTATAAATTTTCAAGGTATAAGTATGCTTTCCCCCCCCATCAAGAGATTTCTCGCCAAATCTAGCGTCCTTTGTTTTGACTATAGTGATGCCAATTTGAGTTTTTGTTGCTTTTCAGATTTTTTTTGTTGCCAGATTTGGTTTTTCTCGTGTTTTACATTTTTACGTCGTGTGTGGTTTTTTTTAGTGCTAACAGCATTTCAAGTTTTTGTTTTATTTTCAATTTAAATATTTTATGCTTCTTAATTAAATTCTATTTTTTAAAATTAATCAACTATCGTGTGTATTCTTTTTTTAAATCAATGGAGTAAAAAGTATTAAATACTAGTAGCAATGGGACACTGGGAAAATTTTTTTTTTGCAATCTCACACTTGATAATAAGAAAACCGTTGCAGATTCTTCTACGTTAGACTAAACTGAGTATTTTCTGCAAATAAATGAAAAATAGTATTTTGACGAAGAAGAAAAAACTCTATTATGGCAAGACGAATTTGTAGTTAGAATCGTTTTTTAAGGAATTATATGCATGATAATAAATCAATTTATATTGTGGCATTTATAACTGACTTTTTTGCCAAAATAACTGTAGTTTGAATTTAGTCATCGTTTTACTTTACTATAATAATGTTTTACATGAAACTAACATGCACAGATCGGAGACAAATGAACAAAATGGCGAAATAAATATCACCCCAGAATTACTTGTGACCTATTATACTAAAATTTAACACAGTTTATACAATGGATGCATCCAACAGAAAATATTGCTGACATATTCAACATGTGAGCTTTATATCATATGAAGTAAATTAATTATTTTAATTTATTTATCTCTTATCAGTTTCTAAAATGCTTATTTTTCGAACTTTTGGAAATTTCCCATTCAAAAATTCATAAATTTGGCAATGAAAAAAGTCGCAATGATCGCTATTGGGGGAGGATATCCTACTTATTCCATTTTCAATTCAGCCTGTCTCCTTACTAAAGTGAAGCATAGTTTGTGATCTCCTCTCATAGTTTAAATTATGTCCCTTGTTACTTTTCATGGACAGATCATTAGAATTGTGTCAACTCTTTTGGTTAATCAACTGCCTATTATGACAGATATTTTGTTCTGGATGTATAGTACTTCTCAAAATGATAATTTCCTAATTCATGTTAGTTGAATGTTCAGTCATAGTTTCAACAACGTTAGAACTCAATACACACTTTCAGCAGCTTTCTCAATCACTAAATTTAATCATATGGCCCTTGTGGTTTTGAAAGAGTAAAATTCCATTATTATCCTCCTGTGTCTGAGAAATGATATAACTTCGCATTTATAATTATTAATCACATAATTTATTTATGGCCATTTCAAGAAAGATTCAAGGAACTGCCAAAGGTTTTAATAAATTGTATTATGTGTAAAGCAATTTTTTTATGTGTATATTTTATGATTATTATTTTAAATACAGACTCTATATTATACAATATAAAATAAACTGTATGTTAGGTATATTTTATGATTATAATTTTAAATACAGACTGTATATTATACAATATAAAATAAACTGTATGTTAGGAATGAGATGATTAAATGCAATTATTTATATGAATATTGATACATTTACAAAGTTGTAGAACAGTTTAAATCTTGAATACAAAAAATATGCTTATTTGATGAATTTAAAAAATATGTGATAGATTATGACGTATATAATTATTTCAGAAGTCTAAATGAATTGACTGATGTAAGAAGAGTTGCCTTTGTTAAGATGTAATTTCGGGCATAAATTCAGACACCTCACAAAAACAAACTTATATATAAGAATTCTTACAGCATTTTTAGCTTCAGCCAAAAGTTTGAAATAACTGTATGCACAACAGTGAGATGTAAAATTGCTTACCTAAAATAATGAAGCAGTATAACTAATGTCATTATCTTTTATAATTTATTTGTATATTCAATTTAAATAGAAATTGGTTATATCAATGAAATTTGTATGCGGTTATAATATATTACAGCAAAAAATATAAACTTTGATATTAAATCCTTAAACAATTTGTTTAAAGCCATTTTTTTTTGTTAAAAATCTCCAACAAACTTTTTAAAAATAGTATGAATCTTGTAAAGCAATTCATTTACCTATGTTATTCTCACTTACAATAAATCTAGCTTTTATAGCGTCAATGTTATTTTATTAAATTTTCTGTAAATAATGTGAACTGCAATTTTTTTCTTCAATATGATATTTATGTTCTTAAAATGTAAGATCACAACAATAAATATTTCAATAAAGTCATATTTGGTTACATTTACATTATACACATTTGAACTTAAATAATTATTCAAAAAATAATTATTAATTCATTTCATTGACTTTGAAAATGATAGAAATGAATTGTTCTTAATCCTGTAGTAAAAATTTTTTCCTTTATGAAATGTTCTATTAGAAATATTTAATAACCTAAACATTCAAATTTACGTGTTTATAAATTTTTATTATACTTTATCTACATCACTCAGTTTTCTTCTTTATGTTGCTTACCATTTGTTCACATTGTTAATGCATCTTACACTTTGTTATCTTGTAAAATATAAATATTAAGGGAATTTTTTAACAGAATTCATAATGTTAGATTTTATATAAGCAAACCTTAAAAAATATAGTACTTAAATATTACGTGTAGTAAAAAGTTATAATTTTAATGTAATGTATACTGAAAAGAAATATCTTGTAAAATATAAATATTAAGGGAATTTTTTAACAGAATTCATAATGTTAGATTTTATATAAGCAAACCTTAAAAAATATAGTACTTAAATATTACGTGTAGTAAAAAGTTATAATTTTAATGTAATGTATACTGAAAAGAAATCTAACAATCCATAAACTACATTTTTAAGATAAGAGTCAGTTTAAAATTATCGAACATTTCAGAAGCTGATAAAAAGTAAAAATGCCAATTTTGAAAGTGAATTGAGATAAAATTAACTTTATATCTGTAATAGAGAAACTGCATTTCTACTAGATTTTTTTTACACTTGCATTATCTGTGAAGACTCCTTCTCTAATAAATTAACTATTTAATTATAAAAAGTTACAAAATATCGAGATTTTTTTTTCCAGGCCTTACAGAGAAGCTATAGTATCCTTAGTAACACTAATGTTAGATACTGGATTACCTTGCTTCAGAGGACAAACTATCAAACAACTTCGAGCTCGTTTTGTTCCTACAGCTAGTGAGAAGGAAGCTGCTGCATATATGTTAAAAATTATTAGAGACTCATGCTTGAACTTCCGAACAAGAACTTATGACATGATACAATATTATCAAAATCAAATTCCATACTAAGGTATATACTTAAAGTGTTGAATAATCGTTTATGTTTAGTCTATTTAATGTCAATTTGTTAGTTTAATATTTGTTGGATGTATTATATAGTTTATGAAAATCAAATTAAAGAACTTGCATAAAATGTATCATTTGTCTGTTGTAGCACATGAACATTTTTTAATTTTCCAGCATATGTTCTCTCCAGTATTGTTAACATAATGAAAGAAAAAATCCCCATCTTCCCAAAAATGGAGGAGCTTTTGCACTGTTACCTAATTTTTATGCTTAATAAGAAAATATCTCTTAATTTCTTTTTAAAGAAAACATGCCTTATGATTTTGCATTCATAAGATCTCAATGAGATGTTTAACATATTTTCTCAAATTAAAATTACGGAGTTCTCAATTTTTATATGAAAGTTATAAAAAACTAATTTCTTCACACACACTCATATATGCAACATTTGAGTTGTGTAAAAATATTGAATATTGCCTTACATACCTATGTTTGAAGCAATTTATATTTTTATATATGTGAAAGAGGCAGTTTATTTTTAACAAATTTTCTCTTTTGTTTAAAAAACTGAAATTATTTATCTAAGCTTAATATAATTTATTTCATATGTGTATATATAGTATAGTATTAACACATTAAAATAAAGAAACTAAAAACTCTAAAGAATATAACAAATAATTTGTTAGTTTATTTGGTTTATTTATTCAGATCAAAAATTATCACATTTCCAGAAATGGAATTATATTCAAAAACATGACTCAGCAGTTTATGTTTACACAATCATCATGTATTTTAAGTTATTGGAAAGAAGCTTTATTACATAAGAGAACAACATTTAAATGAATTATAAAAACATTTGACTACAATAAAGAATAAAATGCAGAAATAAAACTAGATGCATTCATAATATACAGGTAATACATAGAAACATAATCTCTTTATGGAAGATTGTACTTTATATATTCTGCTGATTGTTATTTTACTTTATAAGAAAAAATTTACATTTAATCCCCAGTAATTCTTAAGATGACTATTTTAGCAATCTTCTCCCCCCCCCCAAAAAAATTTTATTCATTATAACTAACTCATACTATTAAAAAAATTACTTCAATTTATCGACACAGATCAAAAATGCAAATTGGATTTCAGTATTGTAAAAAAAAATCCCCACAATACTCAAATTTCAAATTTACATTTGAGATAAGTTTTTTAATATTTATTATAATTTAGTTATATATAAATACAATTCTCATTTAAAATAATTTTCTATACATTGCGAATACTTTGAACATCATGTTTGAAAAATATATATTTTTAGAACCTTTTCCATAAAAAGACATTTAATCACAAAAAATATGATTGTCTTGTATATAATTTAAATTACTATTTTCATATCATCTAGATACTTGTTTTTAGTTCAATAAAATCTCACATATTTTTCTCAATTGATTCTATCAATATATTTTTAATTGTTGAAGTCAAAAATTAAAAAGTTCCTATATTTGTACTGAAACAAAAAATAGAAATTTTTTTATTAATTAAAAAAATATTTTGGACTTATCAATGAGGAAAATAAAATTTCTCATCCACTAAGTTAAAATTATACAGGATTATGAAAAATTCCATATATTTTCATTAATATTAATGGTTTGTGATTATAATTACTAAGCTAATTTTTAGGTTACCCATTAATTTAAAATACTTCAAAGTTAAACAATGTAACACATTGCAAAATAAACAACATAAAAATATTTCATTTCTTGAAATAAAGAATACATATTTTAAATAGTACAATTAATAAGAATAGTGAATAATGAAGTAATCTAATGGAAGCATATTTCACAAAATTTTGAAAATAAAAATGTTTAGGAAATACTTTGCATTAAGTACAAAACATCACAATATTTTTTCGCTTCTTGATAAGTATTTATTTATAATAAAATGAATTAAAGCGATAAAGGTACAAAATAAATATTATAAAAAACTATTCAATATCGAGCTTATTTTAAGTATATTTACTTTGCAAATTGCAAGCATAATCTGACATTCACTTTTAATGAGAAAAAACTAGAACTTAAAAGCCAAATATAAAAGATACCAAATTAAATAAGCTATTTTAACCCTTTATATAGAACCAGTAATTGTATTCTATTAATGAATAAATATGTATATCATTTATTTTTCTTTTAATCAAATTGGATACATTCTTAAAACAAGGGTATCTAAATGTATATTTTATTCAAGCAATATTTATAAATATTCATGATAGATAATAGATAAAATTATCCATCTCTAGATGCTATATTTTATATATATAATGATTAGAAATCGAAATATGCAGGATATTTAAATTTATAAATATTTTGCTTAATTTCAGTAACTTGTCACTTAAAAATATTATCATTAAATAACTTGACAGTATATAAATGGAAATATAAACACTTATATGATTGAAAAAAGAGAAAGATGCCAATGCCACCAACTTGTTAACAATAGATAATCCATAAAATTTTTATGAATGTAAAAGAATTGTCAATATTGAAATAAAATATATTGATCATAAATTTTCAAAGTTTACATACGAAATATGATTAAATATTTTTTAAACATAATTCTGCATTTCATATAAATATTCATTATTTACTTAGAGAATAAACCCTAATTTATTTCTCATTCCAACTATGAATCCTTTAAAGAAATTTTTTTTTCAAATTTATCACTTATTTCAACATTCTGTCAAACACAATTTCAATATTAGGAACATTCAAAGTTATTGTAACATTAAAAGATTTGAACAAATAAGCATCTTTCCATCAACTGCAAATTGCAAGCATTATGGAAATAGTCTAAGGATTTAGAACTAATATCGAAAAAACAATTGACTACACACAAAAATTAGTGCATTTATTGAAAGCATTAAGTTATTTACATTTGTGAAATTCAGATAATTTCAAAAATGATTATTTTTAATAATCTGAATTAAAAGGTACTATCAGGGTTCATACAGATTTTCAAGAATTAAATTCTGGAGCTCAGTTAAATTTCCAAGTGGTATATCCACATTCATATTAAATAACTTTTAATTTTATTTTAAAAATTGCTCATAACAAAATATGCATATAATTATGCATATGCAACATTTTTCAGTTACATTTGTAAATAATAGAAATAAATAATTGCAAAAATTAGTGAGAATATTTTTCATTTAAGTTAGAATTCTATTTATTATTGCTCCAAAAGCTTTCAATGAATTTATAGCTAAAACAGCAAGCAAAAAAAAAAAAAAAAAAAATATTTACATACTAATTCTTTATATTACTGGATTATATATTGTATTAAGTAATAGGTAATTTTAAGAGTTTTTAAGCATCCTGTATAGATTCCTACCAACAAATTTATTAAGTATTTTAAGATGTTAAGATTTGTGTAACAAATTCTTTTGAAATATAAATATACATATTCTAAACAATTAGATACATACATATTAGATAAAGATTTCATGATGACTTTATTATTATTTAATAAAAGCAATTCTTAGTTTCTCTTCTATTTATTTTCAAACTCTTTTAACCTGGATTATCTTAAAATTATTGTGGCTGAGCAGGATCTTTATTTAAAACAAGAGTTACATCTACAACAATTAAACTTAATGCAACACTTAATGTGGTAACAATTAAATATTGATTATACTACCATCTAGTGGTAACATTAAGAGCTAATGCTCGATTAGGTTTTCGGAGAATTTCATTTAAATTTTAAAATATTAAAACTCAAAAAATATAATATTTTCTAAAAAAAATGCATCAAGGTAAGTAATAATTCCAGGAGTAATTTACGATTTTCAAGGAGTCACGTTAAAATTCCAGGAGTTTCAAGGGACCTTAAAAAAATTTTCAGATTCCAGGAGTTGTACAAAAACCCTGTACTATTCTAGATTTGTACTTTTATACAGAAGAAAACACATGATATATGAGAATAGTTTTTGAATTATTTGCACAATATTTTAGATTTAAAAAATTTGTTGAAATAAAAAATTTAACAAATTTTTAATTCGTTTAAAAAAGCAGAAGCATAAATATATAAGCAAAACATAAATAAAACATTTTTATTTACATGTTTTGATTATATTTTTAGGCTTTATATATTACTGTATTTGCCAGTGTGTACGATGTACTTTTCTTTTGAAAATAGGACTAAAAAATGGAATGCATCTTATAATATATTTAATAATAATCAAATAATCAGGAAGAAGATCTAAATAAGCAATTCATAGTAAATATAATCTACAGGACGTTTACAAAACAGTAGTTAAATTACTTAAGCGTGGCATTAATAATGCATTGGACTGATATATGGTTTCAAGTGACTCGATCATTGAGTATTTCCTAGAGAGAGTATTTGCAGAATATATTACTTATTATTTGTATTACGTGATATTTAAAATGCTGTAAATTGATTGTAATGAAAAATAATAAAGTATTATCCATCAAAAATGTTATAAAAAGGAGGTTTGTTAATTTGTTGCTCAATGCTCATTTTCTGCACGCAAGGAGTAATTAGTACAGGATTCATAGGTTAAAGTGGATTCTAAACAACTGCAAACATTTAAGACTAAAGTGGGATTCAAACCCATAAACTGAAAGCAAGAACAGTATATAAAGAGGGTGTTTTATACACTGGAAAATATGGTATCTGATGATATTGTATCAATATTGTTTTAACAAACAATATAACTAAATGTTTCTTTGTTAAATACATATGTAAAAATTGTATGTTCATTTTAGAACCCAAAATAAACATACAATGTGTTAAATTTTGGATTTTTTTCTTATCTTTATTAACACTTTTTATATTTTGAAAGAAAAAAACTATAATATCAAATTATATATTATAAAAATATAATTAAAACACCAATTTATGATGTAAAGAAAATCATATTTTATAAAAACAAAAATTTTAATAAATAAAACAAAAACCAATAGAAAAAAAGAACTAAGAAAGAAACTGGTAAAAAATTGTGCTAATTAGTCCTAAATAATGGCTTTAATTTCTTTATAATCCCAGATGTATTAATAAAAATTACTTTTATTTCTAATTAGGAAATGTTTCAACATTTTCTATTTTTCTTGTTAAATAATATTACTTATTTCATTTTACTATAACTATCCACAAGAAACAAATTTATATCATTTAAATAATAATATATAAATTAGTAAAGTTTCCAAATATATTTAATTCTCTAGTGAAGCTTAATTTAAAAAAATATGTTTGATAAAAATAAATCTTGCACTGTTATGTTATTACATTGAAGGAAAAGTTAAAATAAAGAAAATTATAATCAATGAAGTTATAAGAAAAGGAAGAAGTTTATGAATATTAATAATGAAATTGTAATAAGTGTTTTTAAATTTTCATTGTGAAATGCTGTTTTATATTATAATGAATGAAATTTATAATATTATAATAAATGGATTCCATATTATAGTAATATTCTGGTCAAAAATAGCAAATTCCAATTCAGAATATAATACAAGTTATTTTAATTGATATAAAGTAAAAAATATTCCATATTTTAATAAATTAATTAATATTTTAAAAGTATTATTTAACAATGCTATTCAGAATGATTTGTGAATATTAAAAAACACCTAGCATTGTAAACTTTTAGAATATTATGCAAATTTTAGTTTATAAAAATAACATTTAATAATGACACTTATGAACAATTAATAAATAACACGACAGATAAAACAAAGAAAAAGAAATTTTCAAAATGATTAAAAATTGCAAAACTCTTAAATAAAGAGATTCACACTTTTACTGGAATTTTCCCTAACTCATTACATTCATGTATAAAGTCAAGAATGAGAATTTGGCTAGTTGAGTATGATTATCTTTGGTTTTTAAACATAAAAAGAGTTTAAAATATCAACAAAGCTTTAAAAATACAAAAGCAAAGTAAGAGAGCCTTATAATGCGAGAAAAATGATTAATAAATAATTCTTGTGCATACCTTCAAATTAAAACTTAAAGTCCAATTAGTGCAGCATGTACCATTTATTTGTACCATTACCGCCTAACATTGCAAACAAATTCAGTTTCAATATAGAACCTTTTATCAAATTATTCACAACCTTTTTTTTTCAAATTAAGAAACCTTAGTAATTTTTTATGAGTTTTGTAGTTGATCTAAAAGAGCTGAAGCTGCAAGCTCTACATTCCAATCAACACTTTGTAAGGCTTTCTCACATTGACTTTTTGATGCAATACCCAATCTACAAAGTTGCATTAACTGTAGATCTTTTATGGCAGCTAAAAAGTTACCTTGATGTTCTAAATATGCAGCATGACACTCATCCAATGTTACCCCTGAAACCCGTGCTTGCATTAAAGACAGCTGGTTTTTCAAATGATCAGCAGCAGATATTGGTTTTGCAGAACCTGGGATGAAGCTGAAAGTTGTGCCACCATTACACAAATTGCTTTTGGAAGACACTGGATTGTTTATAAGAAATGGCTTAACTTCAGCAGTGTTAGGAGGGACTGCAGGAACTGGAGGTGGACCAGCAGAGGCTGCTGAAGGGGGAAGCACATCACGTGGGAAATTTAAAGTTGCGTTTGGATCAATACGGATTCTATTGTTTCGTTTAGAATGCTGCTGCGGAGGCTGAAGTAAGGGAATTTTGACAACAGTTTTTTTATCACTCTCACAAGAGAAATTTGTTTGCATTTCTTTTTTACCAAGTGTTTTCTTTAGTTCTTCCAGCATTTGATTTCTATCACATGTTGTTGCTGTCTGGCATTTGTTGGTAATAGGAAATTTATTTTGAAGTTGAGTTTGCAATTGAGTACCACCAAATGTTTCAAATAAATCATCAAAGGGGGAAGTTACTGCAGACGAATGTCCATAATTGGAAGCTTGTTTTGTTTGGTATGAATTTTTGAATGAGGAGGTTTGGTTCATATGGAGGGCAGGACAACTGCCCATACGAGTCAAATTATTATCAGATGATGGAGGAGGTAACAAATAACTACCAGCTGTTTCAGCAACTGGTGAGTAATAATTAGATCTGTTTACAGGTTGGTTATCAGGTGGAACAGAATAATACCTGTCCTTTGACTGGCTGGATTCAGAGGGTGGAACATTATAATATCGATCCTGGCTTGTATCATCATTGGTGGAATATGTTGAAGAAGTATCATATTCAGGTGAAGGTTTCCTATCTACACAGCAAAGGTTAGAAAAAGAGTTTGGTAAAGTTAAATCTACAAGAGAAGATGAAATATGTAAAGATGATGAGGATTTTTGAGTTGGTAAGAGAAAAGGTGAATTAGGTGGAGGAGTCTTAACAGCAATCTCATTAGTAAAATCAATAAGAATTCCTTCTTTTACTTCCTTTTTAGTTTTAGATTTTTGAAGAAAGGATTTTCCATTGCCATTTTGTTCATTTTCTAATTTATTGTAACCAAATTGTTTGGTAACACTCTTTTTGGTACCACTGCCATTAATTTCTGATACAGGCTCTGTAAAAAAAATAAAAAAGCTTTTTAATAAATAGTTATACATTAAAAATAATATTCAATTAATTATAGAAATTTTTAAGAATTATTTTTAAAAAAATCTATCTCTAATTTTAAACAATTCTATTTCTTAAATTAAGTATCAAACAAACTAAAACTTTTTTTGACCCTGGATGTAGAACAGCATGAAATGAAAAATCAGACAATAAATGAGCTTTCTTTATTACCTACTTTTAAACTGATAGACTAAAGAATATTTAAAATGAGAAACAATTTTTTGCTCTACAACATTATAATTTTACTTCAGTTTTAATAGTAAAGAATTTAAATTACAATAAAATTTATGATACTCACAATTCCATTGAATTTTTAAATATTTAAAAATTCAATAGAATTGTGAATATAATAAATTTTATTGTGATTTCAATATTATTTCTCCAATATAGAAATTCACATTAGTGTAAGATTCTGATAAATAATCTAGTTAATAAACTTTTAATTTTCATACACATAAACTAGAGGAAACAGTGAAGATTTCAAGCTTAATTGCACTTCCTACATTAACATTAAACCTATCTAAATTCCTTAACAATTTGTAAAAACTTTTGTTTCAAGTATTGATGTTGAAAAGAGATTCAATAGAGAAAAAATAAGATTTTGAAGATGAAAAGAGAAAAATGAGATTAAGGCTAAAATTTACATACCAGGAGTAGCTAAATAAACATGCTTTAAATAACTGTACATCTCACTTTTAAAATCCTTTCAAAAAATATATGAAAAATTAAGTTTTTTTTATTTCTCTGCATTTTTATCTCTTGCTATTCATATTATAATAAATGTTGCTAAGCAACAACTGACATTTCCAAATAGTTTGATATTTTCAACTATAGTTTCCAAATTTAACAAATGTTCATGAAAGAAGCACATTGAGCAAGTGATTGCTGGTTTCTTCAGCACTACAGGTCACAAGACAACAGAGACATTAGAACAATGCAGGACAATCAATTCTGAATGATACACAATTATTTGTTTTTCAGAAATCATTGGGGAAATATGAAAATAGAAAAAGAAATGTATGATTTTGCCTCATAACAATAAAATCCCTCCCATCAGTTCAAATAAAGATATTTTTGACCACCTAAACATCAAGTAGATGAATCATCCACAGAAGAAGCCTGATTCGTTATTTAATAACTTTTTTTGACTTTCACAAGTCCAGAATAAATAACATCGTCAGTGATTTTCAATGTCCAAAGAAGCAATTAACTCAACTAAAAGACATATTTTGGAAGATCTTTAATCACAATCCAAAAAATGTTTTGAAAATGGGTTCAAATACATGCCAAACTGTGTTTATCAAAAATACTTTGAAAAAAACATTAAAAAATAGCTATTTCCCTTGAAACACTTTAATGATAAATATATTTCAAAGTATGGTAGTTATAATTAAATATTATATATAATTTTAAGATTTTTGTTTTTTCTGAAGAATGAATACTTACTGTACTGTATATGTATCACTTAAAATTTCCACATTTTTATTAAATGTATATGTAAAACTTTTATTTTAAATACATATATTTTTATTCAATTTGAAAAATATATCATAAAATTAAAAAGCAGAAATAAAAAAAAATTATCGCTAATTTCAGTCCTTAATTTTTAAATATATACAACAGTCAACATGAGAAAAGATGCATGTTTGAAGAAGAAATGAAAGAAATACAGGATTAAAAATTTTAAAATATACATTAAGTAATTTTCATAACGCAAAAATATACTAGGCAATTGTTTATTCATTTTATTACAAAGAGAAATTAAAAACCAACTTTTATGTCAAATATGGGCAAACTCATTAAAAATATTCAACAATATTTTGGTATAGATGAGTTAGAGGAATACAACTCAATCACTAAACTGTGTGATATCCATATTATAATTTCAGCTATGATTTAGCAGAGCTTCTCTTCAGTTTATTTTTTATCAAATTATTAAGGAAAACCAAGTTAAAATTTTAATTCATTAAAATTTTTTTTTCAATATATTCATTAACTTAAGACATAACATAAAATATGAAAGTTATTCAATAAATTAGTTAATACTAAATGCATAGCAAGTGAGTTTTAAAATTGAGTAACTAAAATTACCTTAGATAAAAACATGCTTAAAAAATTATGTTTGCAAAAAATATTTAAAAAAATTTTTTTTATTAAAAATAAAATTATAAAACATTGCAAAAAAGCATTGTAGTTACACAAACAATATGAAAGATGAATAATTTAATGTGTTTTAATAAGTGCCAAATATTGAAAAAAAAATAATCTACTATTTATTCTCTTAATTTTAGTAACATTTTTTAAAGCTGGAACTTTAAAAAATAAGTTAAATAATTTTCAAATGAACTTGAAAGAGAATAGTATCATTATATAAATCTCTGCAATATTTAGGAAAGATTAAATAGAATTTACTTGTATTTCTATCACGTAATTTAGGTGCAGGAAGGGGATCTTCTTTTAAACCTAATAAATCCAGAGGTTCCATTGGGTTTTGTAAGTAGACTCTAAAATAGAATAAATATTTGTGCAAAATATTCTGCAATATGGAATATCTATAAATTAATAGAAAGCATTCTAATAATATATCAGTAATGCTACACAAGCTGCTATTTTAGTTATGACAGTCATTATGAAAATATTGAAAATCTCTAGCTTTTTCTAAATTATTATAGTATTGCAGGTAATATTTCTAAGCATTATGTCAAATATGAATTAATTCAAAAATTGTATATTATGTACACAGGCACAGAATTCTATGTGAATTAAACATTTAAAGAAAAATAATTGCACAATTTTTATCATATAAAACAAGATTTTAATACATAATAAAATTGTATGTTCCATCTTTTACATATTTTAAATATAGTTAATTTTATAAAACTTTTATGCAGTGTTTTCAGGCTTATCAGTCAAAAATGTGTGAATGGACAATTTCTCACATGATTAAACTGCATTACATGCAATGAGGCAATTTTTTTGATATTTCTCATGTTTTGCAACTTTAAGTAAAAATATGAATTATGACAAGTATGAGATGAAAATAAACAAAACATGGAATTCTATTCTTTTATAAATTCATTTATAAGACATTACTTTTATAAAAATTAAGTTTCTAACTCAACAAGTAAATCACTACACACTTTAATTAAGTGGGAATCAAAGAGGACACTGTCATTCTTATATCCTATTCTATAAACAGGATGCATAAAAAATGTATCTACACTTTGGAGCGTCATAGGAACCACATTTCTCATGCTATAAGTTTCAATATCTGGGAGAAATTAAGGCAATGTGTATAATAAAGTAATGTGGTTTGTCTGCAAGGTGACTTATTTGGCCTTTCCACTTAATGTAATAGAAAGGTACCAAAAAGTACCAAACAATGCTTGCTGACAGAATATTCCACGAGGTTCATACATTAAATGCTCTTGTGATTTGTTGTTTAGGGTGGCATTCCCATAATCAGAAGGCAATGAGTTTAAATCCCAGCTTAAAGAAAATCTATCAAGTTATTTAAATATATCTGGGTCCTGTTAAATAGATAAAAAAAAAAATGCTGTCTGACAAGTGAAATGATACATCTGGGGTAGGCAGGTCAAGTATTAAGGAATCTTTGGCTTGATAACTGCTTTTAAATTATGAAGACTCATACCCAGCTACCTCTACTAATTAATAAAGCCTAGCATTGGGCTAGATACAGGGAAGTACACTGGATCAACAACATTCATACTTTGTGTGGTAATGACAAATTTTATTCCCAATAAGATGGGGAAGTTCTGCACATCAATACGATGCATAAGCATACCTGGAAAAAATTTCCTGTCTAAAGAAAAGTGTACAAACGTAAACTACATAACCTAGACACACTTTAAAAGCGATTAAATATATGCAGAAATCTCACTGGACTCTTGGTACAATGTATAGAATCAGTAGTGACCTGTACTGAGAAATGTACTGATGCTGAAAGATGCATGCTGAATAGCTGACACATTTGGGTAAGAAAGTGCATTTATGTATCAAATTGGACTTTAAGGAAGAAACAAATTTTTATGGTGGTTCAAAATGGTGCACACATTTTTTTTGACAGATCCTGTAGATTTTTGCCCAAAAATTGGCCTTTATATAACAACTATTAAAAGCCTAATTTTATGACTAATGAGTGAATGTTCACTTCAATTTCAACTCAAAGATTTAATTTCTAACCTGCTAAACTTATTTTATAAACCTTAGCTTCAACATAAATAATTTTCTTCTGCAGAAATAATTTTAAATTGCTGATTCGTTTTGAACTTTCTGGGAACTTTTTGCAAACAAGGAATCAATGAAATAATATTGTTAAGCAAATCTAACTTGCTGTACAAGCATGTAAAAAAATTTTTATGAAAATATTTCTCAAACTAAATAATTATATGTAATAAATGCATAAAATATTGCTTAATTTATCTTGAGAAATGGAAAATTTATCGACTGCCAAGAGGTGCAACTCTGCTAGGAAATATTCTAGAAAATATTTTCTTCCAAATTATCATGTAACTATGCAAATTTTATTAAAAAGTTCGAATCACCTAAATATTTAACATCCTTATGACATTTTTATAAATCTAAAAATATGTTGTTTTTCACAGATGCAATATAACACACTACCACAAAAGTGGATCATGTACAGTTATAGTACAAGAAAAATGAGTATTTGGTTGCCATAACAATACAAAACCTTTGAAAAACTTTAGCTGGGCAACCTTTTATGAAATTTACTACTCTTATATAGCTTAATGTCTGGCTAAAATAATACTTAAATATAAACACAAGGCAATTTAAGCCTGAGCTTCAAATAAATGCTGATATGACACAATCATTGATTTATGCACATTGGACTTTCCATTTACAAAGTTTAGTTCAATTTAGAATATTTTTAGAGATAAAGGCCCTATATATCCATTTTTGTACAAAAAGCTAATATGACAGAGATTAGAGAATTATTAATAAGAAACTACACAAACAAAAATGATAATAATACTAAATTAACTTATTTATAATACTTTATTTGTAACAAATGCAAAATTTATCTTTAAGAGATCTAAACTATCAAATAAATTGAGCACAACAGCTAAAACATATTGTGTCATATGATTCAATACAAAATTGAAACTTGCACACATTTAAATTTTTTAAGAGACAGAGTGTGTCATTAACAATCATTTAAGTTATTTTAGAATTTTCTGAACCATTTAAATTATTTTTAACATTATTCATATTACTATTATCAATATTTCTGAAGGTTATTGTAAAAGACCACTCTCATATATCAAATTTGAGGTATGTTTCATGATACTCTTATAAAAATACTATACTTTCCAAATGTGTCACTATTTTACATACTGGGTTAGCCAATAAACACAAGAAATTTTTTACTTATTTATTTTATTTGTTCATTTATCTTTTTTTGACAACTTTTTGAAAAAATTTTTTTGACCGAGTTGAAAATATTTTAAAAATGAAAATTTAAGTTAAAATTAATTTTATTTTCAAATATTTTCAACTTTTAATCAACATACAATGAATAATTTCTAAATAATATTGTTAAGTTATAATTATTTATTAAGCTTCTAAAATTTAGTGTGAGAAAAAATTTAAAAGAAAGATTTAAGTTGTCATAAAACCAGTAAATTAGATTAATTTTTCACTTTGATTATAGATATAAAGCTAACTATAATGAATTTGCAAACATATGATTACAATAAAATTTTTTAAAAGAAATGAAATATTGCGATTCAGATATTTCTATTAAAAAATTCTTGCTAATATCATTGCAAAAGAAAACACTCTAAATCAATAAGTATGTTATTTAAAATATTTCTAAATTTATTATTGTAATTTACATAGTTATTAGTTAATTTATAAATAACTAAAAAGGAAGTGAAAATTACATGAAAATAAAATAATACTTATGTTTAATAAGCTATACTTTATTTCAATATTTAATGTATGTATTATACACACTGAATAATATAATAAATAGGAAATAAAGAACAATAAGCTGTAAAAGTTTATTCATTTTAAAAGTAAGTCAGTTAAATAGTTCAGTGAAAAAAAGTACAAAATAAAGAGAAAAGTAATAAAATTTAATCCACAATTAAATTAAAAATGCAATTAAAACTGAAATACTTCTATGAATTCCTACAATTTCTACAAGCTTGAAGTAATCATTTCTTCTCACTTTAATAAACTTCTACAGTTAAAAAATTAAAATAAATTAAAACAATTTTTCATGAAAAGTTATCTATCATAAAAAAATTTAGAAAACTTAACTGTAGCTGTTTTTTAATCTTATAAAAATGCAAAAAATGTCAAATAGTTTGAACAATATACAAAAATTATATAAAATAATTTTAAATTTAATTATACCACATTTTTATGTTAATATAATTTTTCAATTAGTACATTAATTAATATTAACAAAGTTTTCTGTAAAAATGTTTCTAGCAACTGAATAAAATATAATAATGATATATGAAATGTTTAAATAGAACAATTTTTTTAAAAATTATATCATTATAAGACAAAATATTTATTTTCAAAGTAAAACAGTCCAAACTAATGAAATTACTTACTCATCTATATGACCGGGATTGCCCCAAGATTCACCATGAATGTCACCATGACCAGTGTGAATAAAACTGTTTCTCAATGGTTTGCTGATATCATCCCCAGTTCTTGGTTTTTGACGTTCAGCTATTAAACGAGGAAATATTCCAATTTCAAATGTTCGTTGATTTTGGCCCTTCCACCAATAAAACTCTTGCCTGTTAAAATTGATTTCTTACAATTAAACTATAAATTATATGTACAAGATACAATAAAAGATTTAAACACATGTATTTTATTACCAATAATTATGAAAAAAAATTGAAGGAAAACTGAAATCCAATTTTTTAGTACCAATTATATAATAGAATGTTTTGTTTGTGTAATTTCATTTTTGTAATTTCAATTATTTAAGTTCAAAATATAACTTTTAAATTTTATTAAAATTTAATTTTTCCAATTTTTATTTCTTTTACTTATTTAC
The DNA here is from genome assembly GCA_037975125.1 of Latrodectus hesperus. Lineage (NCBI taxonomy): Eukaryota > Metazoa > Arthropoda > Arachnida > Araneae > Theridiidae > Latrodectus > Latrodectus hesperus. Next base: position 68,711,377 of record CM075850.1, on the reverse strand, counting down.
ATTAACATATTTTTACAAATTTTTAAGGACTTAAATCATAAAATACTAAAAGTCCACTAGTTTGAAAATCTTTAAGATAGTAAACTGCTTCAATCCATAGCATTTTTATTTTCATAGAATAACATCATAATAGAAACATCTTTTTACTTGACAGACTTCCAACAATAATTAACATTTATTATTGAAGTGAAAAATGAACAAATCATTGTGATATTATTCTCGTTAATTTATTTCTCAGATTTTAGAGTAAAATCTGTAAAAACATCATCAAAAACTCCTTTTTACAATTACTCTCACTTAAATAACAGGGAATTGAATATTAATGAGAAAATTTTCATTTAGATTCCTGTTTCCTTATTCTTAAAAAACAATATTCTACTGCTGTTTTTCAAGTGAAGTTTTATTTTGACCATTGAAACAAATAGATACAAAATTTCATTTTAGCAGAAGTTTAAATACAAAGAAATGATGTTATTTAAATAAGAATAAACATTAGCAAACCTTCCTTCTATGACTTCAATTACATCACCCACTTCAATTTTAAGTTTCTCAGGTTCATCAAATGATTGAGCACTTGTAAGGGTAATAGGACGAGCCTGCAAAATTAATTTTAAATTAAAAACTATTGAACTACAACAAACTTCACTTTAAAAATTCTGTATTATCCCCATCCTTACTTCACAAAGAAAATCTTGAAGAGCTAAAAATGTTGGCCTATCACTGGGTTTGTGGGCCCAACATTGCAACATCAGTTGGTAAATATCTGTAGGACAAGCTTCAGGCCTTCTTAATCTTTCACCTTCCTGATCTATTTTTTGGAGAATCTGTAAATAATGTTTCTTTAAAGATCTTAAAAAATACAGATGTTTTTTTATTTCCTTCACAAGATTATAATTTAAAAAAATGTTTTTATAACTATTATAAATTTTAAACTATATTGCAAATCAACAATGGGATAAACTTATCTACTCAATATTTTATGAAGTTAGTTCATTATTAATGTATGTTCAAGAAATTAAAAGTTCTGTCGCCACTGTTAAAGAAATAAAATAATATTTAAATTTGACACAATGAATGCATTTTCTTCAGATATATATTTATATAAGATTTTAAGAATAAATAGGTATGAACTGACAGCAACTCAAATTTTTTAAATAATTGTGTTACCATTGTGAAAAAAATGCAAGATACTTGTTAAATTAGAAAATAAATTAGAGATACATACACATATATATGGAAACGTCAGTCTAAAATATCTGTGTAATGTATACCATTGTCACCAATACTAAACTATAAAATTTTTTAGTTTTCCTTGAGAGTAAACTCAGGATGAATGATACTTGTTAAATTGAAAAGCAAATCACTAAGATACATACATATACACATACATGGAAATGTGAGTTCAAAATATTTGTATACTGCCAATACTAAAAATTTATACCATGAATTCTTTTTTACTAGTTTTTACATGTGGGTAAGTTCAAAGTTAAATTAAATTTACAAATGAAAATCTATTAATTTTAAGCTAGTCTTATGACAGGGATTATTAATTTAAATCTTTTTTGACATTTTAACAATTTTTATAATTCATACTTCACAATTACAATTCATAAAATACATTTGATAATATCATAATACACAATTATTTCAGAAAATTATACAGTAAAAACATTTGAAGAAAAATGACAGTCACTCTTCTTTCTCATATATATATATATATATATATAAAGAAAACAAAATGTATACATTTCAAAATTTTATTTTTGACAAAAACTATACAATCAATGTGATAAATTAAAAAAAATAATTTGAATCAATTTTTTCATGATTATCTAAGAGCATTTCTTTTTTAATAAGAAAAAATAAGAATATTTACCTGAGCACCAGAATATGCTGCCCATGGTTCTTCACCAAACGTAAACATTTCCCACAAAGTAACACCAAACATCCAAGTATCACTAGCATGAGAAAACTGGCGAGATTTCAAACTTTCAGGAGCACACCTAATTGACATTAAATTAAGTAATGAATGCATATTGATGATATATAAAACTTAAAAATAAAAATATTTCTTTTTCCATTATATGGCCACATAAATAACTCTTACAAGACTTTTTTAAAACAGAAACTTTGATGTTAATAATAAAATATTTATACAGCTAAGATTTTTTGGTTTAAATTCAAATAAAACCAGTCAACAAAAAAATTAATTCAATTCTATCTGCATAAATACATAGGATTCTATCAAAGGAAATGCATTATTGAATAGAATTTCTTCTACATGAAATAAAATTGTACAAATACCATTAAAGAATAAACTAACCATGGAAAAGGAACTTTCTTATGTTCAGTCATTACATAGCAATCTTCTTGATTAGGAAGAGCTCGCATCAAGCCAAAATCTCCAATTTTCAGCTGTTGAACAAATTAATTAATAGTCTTAATAGATTTGAATGTATAACTTTTAAGTTTGAAGATTTTACAGTCCTTAAAAGAGAAACTTTAGTTTCAAGATTAATGGTTTTATGCATCCCAATTTTACACATTATAAGAACTTTTATGATTTTTTTTATTGATATTATATTGAATTTTTATATTTTAAGAGAGCTCTTTAACAAGTTTTCATTTATTTTTAAAATGATCAACATTAATGAATTTTCTCAAAATAATTATAGACACTATAATAAGGAAATTTTGAATAATGTTCTCTTTAGAACAAAATACAAATATTTCTTTCTTTGTGTTACTTTAAAAACAAAATGATAAATATTTAAAAATGTAATGACACAAACAATTCCATTGCAAGAAATAAAACACTGCTAATATATGAACAATCAATCAAAAATCAGAACATAAATTTATAAATTACAATTTATGCAATAGCAAAAAATTCCTTTTAAAGTTTACAATTTGTCAAAATACATTTTGGATTGCATAAAATTTTAAAGTGTGATTAGTTTTCAATTAGAATATAAAAAATGTTTTTTTATTCACATGATATTGTTCATAAACTTAAAAGAGAATATTTCAGAATAATTAACACATATTTTGAGAGAACAAATAAAAAAAATGCAATTAGACATGTTAATAAATTGTTGAGCATATTTTGCTGTTGAATAATTCCTAAAATAATGATATATATATATATATATATATATATATATATATATATATATCCATGGTAGGATATACATGGATTTCCACATGTATATCATTTGTTCCAGAGAATATCAAGGCAGTGGTTACTTTTGTGTAATATTTTGCATCCACAGGAGTTTTTGTGCCTGAAATCCTAGCCTCCTATAAACAATGTCTTTTGTGAATCTTCAAAAGGAAAAACTTTGTTTATCCTACACATTTCTGCCATTAAATGATGAGCAGCCCAATAAATAGATGAACAAGTATAAAAAAGAATAAAGTCCTTTAGTGGCCTCAAAAACTTAGTCATAAACTCAAATGGAAAAACTAGTGGCATAATATCAAGTAATCTGGGTAGCCAATTCTATTTCCACCTCAAACAATACATCTTTCTGGGAAACAGTGACATGAAGAACTACAAACAATAATATCCTAATTGGTGTTGTTATTATCATTAATTTTCAATCAAACAAAACATTGGATAAAACATCAAAAGAAAACATTGTATTTCATTCTAATCTTTGTTTATAAAAATCAAAATAATGTCTGCAGACAATATTTACATAAGAAACAAGAAAACTGTAAAATTGATAAGTGAGCAGCTGATATTTACAAAAGAAATTATATAAAAGTGAAAAAAAAGTTTCTATGGCCTTTCTCATTTTAAATGAAAATAAGAGATACTTTGAGTATAAATATAAGTTTGTTTATATTATTTTATGAATTATTAAATATCAAAGAGTGTCCTACATTTTATATACCCCATAAATTCAAAAATAAGTTAAAATATAACCTTTCTCTTAGTAGCAAGTAGGACATTTCGAGCAGCAAGGTCTCGATGGATGTACTGTTTTGATTCTAGATAAGCCATACCAGCAGCTATCTGTACGGCATATTCAATAAGTAATGAAACTGGTGTATGGTGACATTCTTTGCGTAAGCTATCCCGAAGAGATCCTAGTGGAGCAAGTTCAGTAACCTATAAACATTTTGAAAACAAATTACTTTTTTTCAAAATAAAACCAAGTTATATTTTTAATTTAAATCCTGCTAACCATCATTAGAGGAGATAATAATACAACTCCAAACAAGCGGATGAGGTTCGGATGATTTAAGCTGTGCATGGCATTAACTTCTTCAATAAAATCCTTAAAAGCACCAGGCAAAGACACAGCATCTTCTTTTAAAATTTTTACAGCCACAGGTATCTAGAAGGAATTTTTTTAATGTAAATAATTTAAAAGAATAAGATTAAAAGCCTAATTTGAAAAGTTGAATGAAAAATAAAATATCATCCAGATTTAAAAGTGAGATGAAACTTCACCCCATTTCTAGCTCTATTTCATGTTATGGAAATGTTTAATGGGTTTGTTGTTGCTCTTCAATTTAAGAAGGAAGGTATCCAAATAAATAAAAAGTTAACTTACTTGCTTTATTATTAAAACTCATTCTGATTTGTAAGAAAAAGTTTTAAATATGAAGTATTTTACTAAAAAGACTTAGGCTTTTTCTTTACTCATTCATATAATACATACAAAGGAATAAAATAATGTAAAAGCTATACTTAGAAACAAACTTATTTTAACATATTGACATAAATTTTTTATTATTACAATTTATTTAACACATTTCATACAAGATAAATACCTTATAAAAACTTTTCAAGGAAAACAAATTTCAAAAGAAATATAATAAATTAGTTGATTAAACTTTCTAACTGCTAAAAAAAATAATGATTATTCAACACAACTACCAAGGATCTATCACAATAAATATGCACGCAAAAGGCATGCTTCTTGTTCAATAGTGACTTTTGATAATTGGATGATTGTCCAGTGACTTTTATTCTGAAGAATATTGTCCAACCACTAAGCTATAGTTAGCTCACTTATTAAGTTTGATAGTCACCTTGAAAATAGCTGGATTTTTATAATTCAGAAGCAGAGACCAAATATGAGACTACAAAAAATATCATTCACAGGGAAAATCATAACCTATTTAATGTGCTCTAAATTCTATTTGTAAATGTGGTTATCTATGGCTTTTCTCTCGCCTGGAAACCGCAGCTTTTGAGACACAAGTTTAATACTTTAGCTTACCCAGCTATCATAGTCTCATTCATGAAAATGAATAATCTGATATTTTTCTCAGACAAACTTGAATTAATATAAAATCAAGTACATGAAATTAAACTCCAATTTCATTCATTTACTAAAATCAACTTCATTATACATATTTTTTTCAAAATCCTGCTGGTGTTCTTAAAAATATATTAAATACTAAACAAATCAACAAAAACCAAATAAACTAAAATCTAAAAAAAATTATTTTACTGAAGAGCAGATAAAACTCACTCAGGAAAAGCAATTATAAATACAATTGAAACAGAAAAATATAACTAAGAAACTCAGAACAAAATTATTTTGGCATTAACATTACATTGCAGTACTTAATCCTAGTATTCACAATGCAGTGAATTTGGTGACAATAGGGGTGTTCGGCAATATTTGGTAAGGTGATGAAGTTTAAAATCTGTAGGTGTTGATTTGGCGAGATTCGGTGGTTATGTTTATGAATCGCCCTTTTGAGATTCACATTTTCTTTTACCTTTTGTCAAATTTTGGAAATCATTACAGAAATATTGAACACTATCAAAAGTTAACAATACCAAGCAATTTACATTGTGATGTTTACATTTTTGACCAATAAGTTTGCAGTAAAAATCATGACATACTAGTGAAAACCAGATAATTTTGTTATTTGCTCTTAAATGCAAAAATTTTGTTTTAAAATAGAATAACTAACATAACATTGTTTTGCTGTTGAGATTTGGAATTTTGCAAGTTTAAATGTCTGAAGATCTAATCTTAGATATTCTGAAAAAGCATGTTTCGCCAAGCAGCATTGTGGTACCTGATTATTGAAATGCACGATTGTCTTGATGAATCATTTACATACTTTACAGTAAATCACAGCTTATAATTCCACAATCTCGTCACCAGTGCTCATATCAAATAAAGTGAGCAAACTTGGTTAGCCTTAAATTGAAGAATGAAAGGCACCAAAAAAGTAAAGAGACAGTTTGGCTCATACTTGATGAAGTACATGTGACACTGAATTCACAATGGTAAAACACCATCAGTGGTCAAGAACGCTTTTATTTGAGATAAAATGTGTTTATCCCAAAGTGGTAATTTGTGACAAAATAAAATGAAAAGTTATATAATTTTGAAATTTTATTTGCACCTTATTTTCTTTTATAAATTTGTTATTTGGAAGAATGATTTGTATAATTTTAAAATTATTGAAATTTATAAATGCTTCCTCTAATGTTATATTTATTCATTAATGATTTATATGCTTTTTCAAGTTTATATATTTGACATTTGGTTATTTTTCTTTATTTTTCTAATGTCAATTTTTGATGATGATTATAAAAATGTCATTTCAACATTGGTAACTATCACCATTGCAAATTTTGCCAATGATGACATTTTTTAAATTCATCCAAAGAATGTCATGTAAACAAGAATTTTATCCATTACAGCTCTATAATGTGTTATTAAGAGGCAATATCTGTATTCTTAAGTCTACCAGGTTATCATCAACAGTTACATAGTGGATTATTGTGCAGTTACTGGTAATAATTTAAAGCATCTGTTTTTAACTTTTGGGACATATATCCCCAAAGTTAAATAAGGAGCTAATTGAATAAATTTCTTAAAATATAGAAATTTTTTTCTCACAAAGACTTATTTGAGTGACACTTGCTTACATTTAAAATGTTGATTCTGAAATTTTACAAATAATGGAATCAAGAAACTATTGAACTAAAGAACAGTGTGTTGAAAATTTAGCTACCATCCTAGCATATAAATGACCCTCACAAATCCTATTCTGTAACCTCAAAGTGGTGTGAGGGTGTACACAGGTGATGTCTGGAACCTAAACTTGGTTTAGGTTCCTGGTAGGGTCCCCCATGGTGAGAAGGCTGTACAACTGGCTAATACAGAAAGCTAACCCATTCCAAGGTGTTAGGCTCCGTGCCGATGGATGAATGGCACCAGGGTTATGGTGTCACTAACGGGCCCCTCGAAAAACCAGGCAAAACCTCGTTGTATGTTTGCCTTCCACCTGTACAGGGAGGCTAAGCAGGTGGTGACCTTATATTTTCCTCCCAGTTCCTAGGTCACTTATGGATGACAAAAATAAAATGATAAAAAAGGATTGGATACATCTCCTGGTGTTATCCAATCAGCCGGCGAAATGATTCCTAACGAACAGAATCCTGGCAAAAAGGAGAACACTAGCAATGTGGCTGCAGGAGGAAGTGGAGTTGCCGCAAAGCAGCACACAGGTACCACAGTTGGAGAACCAGGAATTCTCACAAAAATGCAATCTAAGGTGTCGCAATAAAGCAAAGGAGCAGGTGGAGACTGTTCAGAAGGTGCGTGGCACCAAAAGACTTAGGTCTGATTTGTCAACCCCTTCTCCCATTAACACTGCCTCCAAAAACAAACAGACTAGAGGTGGTAGGTAGGAATCCAAAAAATACCAACTGGGGTTCCTACAAAAAAGATCTAGAAGATCTTATCAAGGAAGGTGACTTCGGTAAGTTATCTTCGGTAGCAGATTTGGAGTTGGCCGTTGATCACATTCAACATACCATTCTCCAAGCATACTATCAAAATTGTGATGTTAGCAATACTTGCTCTCCAAGGTTAGTTCTTTGGTGGTCTAAAGAGTTAGGTAAATTGTGAAGACAATGTAAAAAGCTCTTTAATAGAGCCAAAATGAATGGTGAGTGGCAGAAATATAAATTGGCACTTACCACATATAATAAAGCCATCTGGAATTCTAAAAAGAATTCTTGGCGAAATTATTGCACTGACTTAAAACTGTGTCTGCTACTGGAAGACTCGTTAAAATAATGTCTAAAGACAAGAACTGCTGTCTAAACACTCTTAAATTGCCAAATGGTAAGTTTTCAGAATCTGGGAGAGAGACACTGGCTGAACTGTTCAGAGTTCACTTTCCAGGTTCCAACGAAATAAATGGAACTCCTAATTTTACATTCTACATCAAATTGTAGTAGATGTAAATGTGGGATGTTGCTAAAAGAATCATAACTTATGATTGAACAAAATGGGCAATAATGTCCTTTAAATCTTTTAAATTACTGGGAATGGATGGAATTGTACTGGCTCTGCTTATTGAGGGAGTCCATTGCATTGCTCCAATTCTCTGTAGAAGTTTTAGGGCAAGCATAACCTTTGGGCATATACCTATTGCCTGGAGGCATACAAAAGTAATTTTTATTCCTAAAATAGGGAAAGATAATTACTATGAAGCTAAATATTTTAGACCTATCAGCTTAACACTCTTTCTTCTAAAGGCATTTGAAAAGCTGATAGACAAATATATTAGAGAAGTTTACTTAGTGGAAAAACCACTTTCTGACTCTCAATATGCATATCAACCTGGTAGATCCACTGATAGTGCAATCTACAACCTATCCTTCATTTTGGAGAAGAACTTTAAGGCTAAGGAACTTGCTTTAGCTGTTTTCTTAGATATTGAAGGTGCCTTTGATGAGGTACCTATTGAAGCTATTTTACAATCTCTTACTAGAAAGGGAGTTAATGACACAATCTGTTCTTTCATAGAAAATCTGCTCAATAACAGATTTGTCAGTGCCTCAGTTTTAGGTGAAAACATGATGATCCAAGCCAAAGCTGGTTGTTCACAGGGAGGGGTTCTTTCACCCATCTTATGATGCTATGTTGTAGACTCCCTTTTAGAGGTGTTAAAAAAACCAGGCATAACCACCATTGGATATGCAGATGATTTAGTTATAATCGTCAGGGTTAAGTTTGGTTAAACAATCTCCAGCACCCTCAAACAAGTTGAGACTTGGTGTAAAAAAGGCCTTTCTGTAAATCCTCAAAAAACCATTATGGTAGCCTTCACAAAGAAAAGGAATCTTAATCTGAAAAAGATAACTTTTTTTGGTCAAGAATTAACTTGCTCCAAAGAAGTTAAATTCTTAGGAGTATTTTTTGACATGAACTTAAGTTGGAACAAGCACTTCAACTGTTGTATTGAAAGAGCAAAAAAAGCTTTCTGGTCATGTAGAAATGCATTTAGAAGAACTTGGGGCTTAAATCCCTAAGTTATTCATTGGATTTACACTATGATTATTTGTCCCATCATTACCTATGGCTCAGTGGTCATGTGGTCTAAAATCAAAAATGAAACTGCTAAAGCAGAATTAACAAAATTTCAAAGGATGCTTTGTGTAGCTATCTCTGGGTGTATTCGTACAACTCCCACATTTACACAGGAGCTTCTGCTTGGTATGCATCTTCTTTATATGCATATTGAAGCAGAAGCAATACTTAGCATGAAGAGGCTTAAAAATACAAGTCAGTGGAAGGACTACTCTAGATTTTTATCCTGGGGAAACCTCAATGCTGACATAACTAGTCATCCTTTTATAAGTATGCCTACTGATTACACGATTGTTAAGTATGCTTTTGATAAGCAATACAATCAAATTTCTCTTGAGAGAAGACTGGAATAATGTTGCTATCAGTGAAAGCTGTATTTACTGGTATACTGATGGCTCAAAAATGAATTCCAATACTGGGGCTGGCATTTGTTGTCCAGCTAATGGCACAAAGTTATCATTCCCTTTGGGTAAATATACAATTGTATTTCAAGCAGAAGTCTTTGCCATTCTCATGTGCAATAGAATATGCTTGGACAGAAACTATTCTCATAAAAGAATAATCATCTGCACTGACAGTCAAGCTGCATTACTTGCTCTACAGAAGTCTACTGTAACTTCCGTTCTTGTCTGGGAATGTTGTCTCACTGTGTAAATTAGCTAATAATAACCTTATCACTTTAATGTGGGTGCCTGGGCATTCTGGTGTTCCTGGCAATGAATTAGCTGAGCTGATAAGCTAGCAAGGACTGGATCAACAACTGACTTTTTTGGTGCCAACCAGTGCTAGGTATTTCAAAAGAATTGATCAGAAAGAATGTCTTTGATCTCTTCAGAAAACAACAGTTTATGAACTGGTACAATACCAATGATCAAAGACAAGCAAGGGTATTAAATAGCACGTGCCCTAGCAAAAGGCAAAAAGAATTATTAAAGCCCAATAGAGGCACAGTCTAAGGAAAGCAGTAGGACTACTTACAAGATACTGCCACCTTAAAAGACATCTCACCATAATGGGAGTTTCAGATGATCCCACTTGTAGAGGTTGTCATTATATGGAAGAAACTTCAATACACATCTTATGTAAATGTGAAACCTTTTCTGCACACAGATTTGAACACCTGGGTCAGCACTTGACTGAACCTTGAATGTTGCAGGAAATTCCTGTAAAATGTCTGCTGAACTTTGCTTCAGCCACTGGTCTCTTCAAATAGGGCTTTCTGAGGGGTATAGTACAATAGACCTATGGTCGCAGTGCTAGGTTATTTTGGAACCACCCTAATTTAAATCTAATCTAACATATAAATGACAGAGCAGGGATTTATGAAAATAATATCGATAACATTTTAAAAGGCCAAAATATATAAAATTTAAACAAAATCACCTAGTGAGACAGTAAGCAATATGGCAATATATTATATATAAAGTGTTGATTTCAAATTATTCGTAAAATACCTACAGAAGAGCCAGACACTGTTGTCCATTCTCCTTTCATAACCACACCAAAAGAACCATCTCCAAGTTTGTTTAAAAGCTTTAAATCTTTATCGTTAATGAGACAGGTTAGAGTTCCATTGGGCGGAGATGTCGGTGAAGGAGGAATTGAAGCATTTTTTGATGACTTCTCGTGTTTTCCTGATGGTAAAATCTAATGGAAAAATTTAAAATATTAATTTATATATAATGTATATAAGCTGTACACATATATTTTAAACATGCATACACATTTGTGTGAATATATATATATATATATATATATATATGTATATATATATATATATAATTTCCTGCATATATAAATGCAAAGACATACATAAATACAGGTAAGTACATGAAAACATTAGATGAACCTTATAAAATTTCAAGAGACTTCCACAGTATAACATACAAAGAATAAAAAAAATCTGAAAATTTTAAATTAGATTAGTCAAATACATACATAAAACATTGAGTAAACATATAGTGTTATACATAGAACATTAAAAAGCAAAAGTTAAAAATGCCAAAAAATAATATCTGTAAGACATTATTCCTATAATCAGGTTATTAAAGATTTTGCCATTCTAATAAGAAGAGACTTATAAAATTACATTTTCTTAAACTTTTATTAGTTAAAATATTCATTTTTTTACAAAATTTTATTAAAAAATAATTTTATTATATGAAATATAACAGATTCAAGATGCATTAATTATATTTTACTCTTAAATAGAAGACAAATAAACTAGGAAATAGTTATGCTGTTGCAATTTACTTTATTTAATAAATTCTTTTTCCATAAAGCAGCTCTACGTTTCTTCACAGCATCAAGCAATCGACGTGCAGCAGGTTTACCCATGCCAATATTCTCCAAATCAAATGACAAAACATAGTCAAAATGAGCCAGCCGGGTGACTTGCAACTCATCTCTGATTTTAGAATAAAACTGTTCAAGCTGGACTTCTTGCAGAAGTTCATATAACCACTGGGTATCAGCAGTGTCCAAATTCATGGCATATCTTTAAAAAATGAAAAGCAATATTAGATGATAAAAAAATAAATGGTGATTAAAATTTTATAAAGTACATGTTATTACAATTTGTACAAATCCTACAAACTGGAATGGCAATTTAAAATTTTAATGCCAAGCACTGCACAGTTATCTCATCAACTTAAATTACTTTACCTTGCACAAAACATGATTTTCAAAATCTCAATCATGCTCAAATTCAGACTTTAAACATTGTAATCTTGCACACTTTTAGACTTCACATTGTAAAATTTTGAATACTTATTTATAATTACTAAAGAAATATTACAAAAAATTATAATTATTAATTTTGCTGATTACATCAAACCAAACAAATATAAAATAACTAGATATCACACAGTCTAGTGCAAGAGATATCCACGTAATAAAAGTAAGTCAGCAATGAGTAATACTCGAGGTTTCATAAAAATACACATTTTTATGAAATCTCATGTATTAAATAACCATGCAATGATGTCCACCTTAAAAGACATCGGAGTAAATGCTAGCTGACACAAGAAACAACCAAGCAATAAAGCCAAATTAATAACATAAATAACATACATTTTTTAAAAATTTAAATTTTAATTAACTGGGCAGTGGTATCCACCTTAAAAAACATCAGTGTAAATTCCATCTACTCTGGAGAGAACCAGGCAATAAAGCCAGATCAATGGTGCAAATAACCCATTTTCATGAAAACTTGAATTTCTAATTAACAAACAATACAATTCATGGTAAACCTAAATAAATATTTCTACACAATGCTTTGTAACTTTCATAAATTACAAGAAACAATGGCAATTTTAATTGAATAACACATAAAGCAAGAGAACTCAATAAACCAACATTTGCTGAATTAAAAAAAATACAAATTCAACTAATCATATCAATAACTTACTCTTCCTACACATTAATAATAACAGGGGTGCACAACCTTTTCAGAATGAGGGGCCAAAATATGAAAAAAAGATCATGTCGAGGGCCAAAGCAGTACGTAAATGTTAAAACATGTTATAAACGTGAAAACACTGTTTTTTGTGGCAATACGCATGAATTGTATAATTGTTAATTTACTTATTTACTCATGCAAACATTATACAATAAAGGAATAAAACACAAACATTATAGATATGCTTAAAATACTTTATTTCCAGAAAAAAACTTGAAATTGAATAACAGGAGAAAACTTTTTTGAAATTATACAAAGAACACAATTTAAATTTTAAAAAAAATTAGTAAAATTTAATGTGATGACTGTGACTGAATATTTGAAGTTATTGATTTTATGTTGGGCTTAAGATTCGTTGTGGCAATACGTAAAACAGAAGAAAGGTTCTCGTCTGCTATTCTATTTCTTATTTTTGATTTGTTTAAATTCATTAAAGAAAAAGTTTGCTCACAAATGTAAAATATTTATTCTGATGTAGAATCGTTTTCCTATCAGATTTTTTCTTTTGTTTATTTGAAAGAGTCTCATTTCTTTTTAAATTAGTCTTATTTTATTAACAACATTCGCGGGCCAACTTTAAAGGCGACGCGGGCCAATTTTCACCCGCGGGCCATAGGTTGTGCATCCCTGATAATAGAATTCATTTTTTTCAATTTGATTCACTTTCGCAACAGATTTCAAATATTAAATTTTTTTTGACATACTTTCAAATCAAAATATAGCTTCAAATTACAGTTTGATACACTTTCAAAATAACAGAAGCTTCATGGGTTACTAAGACTCCAAAGAGACTTAGCACATGCTAATATCACGTTACATCATAAAATCGAAAGAAAACCTTTTTTCGTACAAAACCAAGCATTTATTGCAGTACTAGCTCCTAGGATTTGGCAGATTATACAACAAAAATAAAAAGATAACAAATTTTTATAATTGCTAAAATTAAATCAAATATACATTTTGCTATAACTGATATGCAAATCATTAAAGAGAATTCAATCTATATACTAATTTTATTCATCCCAAGAACATTACATTCTAAATATAATCTAAGCTCATTTGAATATAGTTATATTTTTTGCTAGATCTTCATAAAGAACAATAGAAAACAACAAAAAATGTTGATAAATTATAGAAATAAACACAATTTAATACAATCAACAGGTACAGCTGGTTTGCAATACTGTTCTCAATTAGTAAAGTGTCCACTATATTGTCAAAATAATCAAACATGGCGACAATCAAGAAGATTAAGACTCCATCAAATAAAATCAAAATTTTATTTTAAATTCAAAAAGAATAAAAATTATTTTATTATACTAAAATAAACTTTCTAAAATTATTTAATCAAACTAATCTATCACAATTACCTAAATAAAATAAAATTCAACTGATAGTCAAAATCTAAAAGTCTGTTAATTAAACTCAGATAAATTCAATTTCATTAATAATAACACTAATAATTTAAAAGAAATCTACTTATGTCTTGATTAAAATTAGAAAATAGAACTTAGCTTACATAAAAATAAAATTATAACTGATTGCAAAGTCTGAAGTCCAGGGTGTCCAAATTTTTTATAGCTGTAGTTAACATTCATTAAAGCAAAAAAAATGCACTGAGAGACGTAATTTGTGAATAATAAAAGGAATAAGAGATATAATACTGCAGATTTTTGTACATGATTCAATCTTATTAATGGACACAAAAAGACCCAATTCTTGTGTCAAATTAAACTGCACAGAAGCCGCTTGCTTTATACAATACCATTTTTAGGTTAATTTCATAGAATGACATTTGTACTTTTAAATAAAATTACCAAATGATATTACTGTGTTTTAAAATAAAAATTTTATATATTTTTAACTTTACTCTAAATAGACACAATAAAAAATATATATTATAATTAATAACAGAAATACAAAAGAAACACTGGAACAGATTTATTTCTTACGCTAAATATTTATAATAAAACTGACAAATTAATGTAATACAAGAATTTGAGAGAGATTATATATATTTATGAACAATTATCTTTCCATGGTGTTTTCTTAATTTTTCAAACCGTATTGAAAAATCATAGTAAATATATCTTTCAGATTTCTTAGGAATATGATATAAACATTTAACGCCGAAAGCATAGCGAAATGTATAGATAAGAAAATACAATGAAATTAGATCAAACTGGGCGGATAATTAATTACACAAATAAGAAATTATCATTAAAGAGAACAGTACCTGAATACTTTCGTCCATTTAAAAAATAATTCTATTGGGTTGCTAAAGAAGGTGCTAAAAATATAATTAAGTACATAATAAAATGTTCCTAACTTTGACACACTTGCAAATGCCAATGAAAATTTAATATTTAATAACAAACGAAATAAAACATTACGTTGCCAAACTCAGATTCTTCTCAAACTTATTTTACACACAGATGAAATTTCCAACAAATAATTTTTTAAACTAGATTATATATTAAATATTTCTTTTTGTTCTTTTTCATTTTAATGATTTGAAATTTGATTTTTCATTATAATTTGAATATGAAATTATGATAGCACATGACAGGAAACTATGTACAAGAAAATAATATCCCTGCAATAACCCCAAGATATCAATCTTGATCCACTAGATTATCACATTTAATATAATGCATGAGTGGTTTGATGAGTTATAAGTCACATTGATGATAGAAATTACTTCGATTTTTTTTATCAAAAAGATATCTTGTTGATAAGAAGAATTTAAAAACTAGAATACAAGTAAAGGGAACAAAATGAACAAAATAGTTAAAGCTACCTCCCTTGTCCAAAATTAAACTACTTTGTTACACATTTTTCAAGACAGACGATCAGATCAGAAAGTTACAACGATCTTGACACAAGAAAGACGTACAGTATGTTTTCAAAATTTGTAGTAAAATATCCTGATTAAAATTTTTTGAGTAACTCAATGCTCTGAATATCAGAATAATTTAAATTTTGTTGACAATTCGAAAGTTTATGAAATGAAATTCTTTAAATAACATTAAGTTTTAATCTTAGAAACAAAAACTTTTTATGTTATGCATAACTAAAAAAATATCAGGGTAGAAAGGAACCAAAAGTTCAATTAGATTTACTTGTTAAATATTTAATTCTAACAATTTAATGAAGAAAGAAATAAATTAATTAAATTAGTTTTTATTGCAAGGATTTTATTGATTACAATTAATATTGCATTTAATTTATTGCAACTCACTGCCCTTAATAATTTTAAATCAGCAAAAATGGTAAAATAATTTATTTTCATAAATGAACCATGAATTTTGTTTGTGAAAAAATAACTAATTCATTATATTTTAGTATTTCCAATCTTATATGTGATCCTTAGGAGTTTAAGATTTGTAGGTGTTGATAAACATCCGTAGAAACTAAGAAAATGCACTAAAAATGATAAATTTTAAATTTAAAAATAGCAAAAAATACACTATAGGAAAATAAGAATGAAGATCAGAAAAACTAGTCTCAGTAACAGTTTCGCTTTTCACTCACTGCAACCACGTAAATATGGTAAACAACTCCAGATTTTGGCGCCTATTTTGCTGGGCCAAATAAAGTGAATATTTTTGTAAAGGTATGTTTCAAAATGAGGCATAGAGTATAGAATTTTAACCTAAATCATTGTATCATTTTAATTCAGCTATGGGGGATATTCTTATATAGAGATCTGTTTCAAGTTATGACTTTTATTCTCTAAATTTATTTTCTAGATTTCATGTGGCCAAAATCTTTATGAAACAAGCCTTTTTATGTAAATTTAAGTTATATACAAATAATTCTAATTTAGTGATAATGTTGTCATTTTGAGTTTGTGCTTCGTTAGTTGAATTGTTTTTATTTTTATAGCATAGTTACATTAACAATGTTTGGGAAAAATTTCCCCAGTATGTGGATACATCGAGATTTCCTAAGACACTTGAAAAAAATTTTTTTGTAATATATGTTACATATATTTTCCATCATTTCAATGGTAGGATTTTATTTATCTTAGATATAGTCACATGAGATGTAGTTTAAAATAATTTTGAATTAACAAATTACTATCCCTATTACTAGAATTGTGTAAAAAATATATTTTCTTGATTAAATAATGTAAAAATATCTGATTTCTTTACTAACATTTTTTGTAATTATTTTTAAATTAGAGTTAAGTTAAATCAGATATATTTTTAGGAAATTGTTCAGTTTTTGAAAATAAAAATATCAAAAATGTATCATTATTTAAGATCATATCAATTATCTTTCCAATTGATAAGAAATATGTGCTCAATTTATGCAAATCTGTCAAAGTATATAGTTATACATTATAGACACTTAATTGTATCAACTTTAACTGCATATTTTCTTCTGTGCTGATCTTGCTTTGGATTTCAATATTATTAATATTTGTATAAATTTGCTTTGATATGAAATGAGAATTTCTTGTGTTCATTGTATACTCTAATATAATGCATTTGTATTCAATATTTATTACTTTTTTCAGTTTCAGTATTTGTTTGCATAAGAATGGAGGCTTTCCTAAAAGGGTTTAAATCTGGAAACAAACCAAACTTGACAAGTTCAAAAATAGATGAAAACATTTCATCAACTTCTAAAAGAGCAAAAAGACCCACACCTTGGGTTGAAAAATAGTAAATATTATTCTTTAATTGTGAAGTAATTATAGAATATCTTTAGCAGTATATTTTTTGAATAATTAAAACACTTTATTTTGTTTGATTTAAAAATACAGTACTATTTTATAAAGGCTATATAATTGTCTTTTTATAAACTATATCAATTTACAATGTATTTTAATTTAAAATGATTTTTAGTTAGACTTCCTCTCAGAGTAAGATTTATGTTTCTTGAAGGTAAGTAATCATTGAAATATCAGTGAAATAGTTGTGTACATATATGTAAATAAACAATAATTATAGTTTTATTTAATCATATTCAGTATTAAGAGATCTTTATATTAAAATCATTTCTTTCTATTGTTTTTTCATGCCTCTTCCATTTTCAGCCGTCCAAAATGTATGAATGAAGTTGTATATCAAGATGAAGTTGTTGCGGTTTTGAAAAAAAGCCTAGCAAATCCTGATGTAAGTAACATCTTATTCATTATGAATAGCTATGAATTCACTGTTGTAATATGTTTATTATTTTATTTTTATTATGTAGCTTCCCAATTTACTGTTTTATGGTCCTCCTGGTACTGGAAAAACTTCAACAATTTTAGCTTTATCTAGAGAAATTTTTGGGTATGTGGATCTATGAGAGTATTATCGCTAGATTTTTTATTTCTTTTTTCTGTACTACACTTTGAAAGAAAAATATAACAGTAATTATAAATATGCTTATTTTGTCTTTTGAGTTATATATAGAATATTCTCTTCTAAAATGTGATTATTTTTTTTATAAAGGTTCTTATTATTTAATATAATATTATATATTTTTCCAATTGTATATATATCACTTGGGGAGAAAACTTGATCATTGTAATACAGGTAATAAAGTGTGATTAAAATTAGAATGTTTATTTTTCGTTAAATTACGAGGTGCAGAAAAATCATAAATTAGCTTGTATAAGTTTTATAAATGTGGAATAGATCATTTGTATCTTTTCTATTATACTGCTTTCTAATTTATGTAACTAATTATTAACTCTAACTCATAAATAAATATAGGATTGTGTTTCACCATAATTTTTTTTCCATTAGGGATATGTTTAAATCTCGAATATTGGAATTAAATGCTTCAGATGAGCGTGGTATTCAAGTTATTAGAGATAAAGTGAAAGCTTTTGCTCAGCAAACTGCTGGTTCAACTCGACCAGAGTAAGTAAATATGACGTTCAATTTTGTTAATAAAATTTTGTTTCTCAAAATTTATTTAATCTTTCAAAAAATGTTGCTGGTATCTGCTAAATTGTTGTAAGAAAAATATTTAAATAATTGCTTTCACTATTAAAAAGAAAACTCGAATTGCGTGTTTAAATAGTTTATAAACATTTTATTATCTAATAAGTCAAAGAAGTTGCATCAAATTTTAAACTCTAATACATAATTTTAATTTTTTTAAGGTTTTAACTTTTTTTCTTGTGTGATAGCTAGTCAGAAAAATCTGTACACATCTCTATGTCCTTAAATTCTGTTGTTGCTTGTTTTTATTTTTATTAAAAACTTTTATAAATGCTTTTTAAAAAAAAAACTGTGTTGTTAAACTTTTAAATTAATACTAAATTATTTTTTGGGGCTAAAATAGATTTTAAAAAAAAGGATTTTATTATTTATTGCAATATTAAGTTTAAAATTTTATATTTTTTATAGTGGCCGAGCTTGTCCTCCTTTCAAAATTGTAATTTTAGATGAAGCAGATTCAATGACTAATGCTGCACAGGTAATTATAATTTTCTTCATTTCACTATACATTACAGTTTAAATTTACATGGTTCCTGTGAGTTTTAGAGTTTGTTTAATAATTTATTCATTATGGAATATTGGATTAAATTTCTTAGAAAAATTTGAAACTTTGATAAATTTTAAGAATTGCTTTTCATCTAAATTTTTTTTTATTGTAATTTTTTTTTTTTGAAAGAAGTTTATATATAAAAATTGGTCATTTTTGTGTTTTAAATTTGATTTTTTTGGAAATATTTAAATCTACATTTTTAATTAAGATTAAAACAGGATTTCTGTAAAGGAAGAAAGTTCATGAAAATTAGTATATAATTTATTTTATCTATTAAAAAATATTGTCAAATCAGTATTTATATTGCTTATTCCATTATTGTAATGAAAACTTATTTGAAAACGTTTTGAATATAATAAATACTTCTATGCCCAATTTTGGTATTATAAATCCAAATGTTATTTGTAAGAATCAAGGGCAAGTTAATATATGTGTTGTGTCGATTGATATAAATAATATAAATTGTTTGAAATCTTTTAAACTCAAAATTTCACTATGTATATTGTTTTAAAATTGTCACGTATAACACAAGTTCATGTTGATTATTTGCTGTAATAATGATATATATTAATATTCTAGAGCATTTTTGATCATGTGACATTTTAGTTGACATGTCTTATCAAAATAAAATTTAGACTCTGTAAGTAAATATCCCATTTAGTATCCCAGTAGTCTTTAAATATGCTCAATTGAAGGTTCTAATCAGGTTCATTCTAATCATAAAAGGATATTAATTTGCTCCAAACATTCCTTCTATACATTTTCTGAATTTACATAGAAATATGTTTCAATATTCCTTGACCTTTCTAAATTTACCTTTATGAAATGTAGTTTCTGAGTGCAATATTATGAAAACATACAATGACTGCATTGCTGATCTGTATTCTATCTCCAATCACTAATTACAGGTCATATTGAAAGAAAAATAAGCTTCAAATGTTGATGACAAATCTCCAACTGTAAGCATGTTTGTCTTCAAATGCCAGACCATAATGTTCAACCGCATATATCATGATTCTCATTTAAGCATAAATTTTCAAGGGTGTTTGTGCTCCGGGGAAACCCTGGAATTCCGGGGATTTTGAACTTCGATACCCAGAAATTCCAGGGATCGTCGTTCAAAAGGAAGTAGGAATAATAATGAATTATTTATTTTGATGTGGGTAATTTTGTTTGCTTTGAAAGCAGAAAATGCAAGGTCAGTGTGTGTGGTGAAAACTTTTCCTTTCTTTCTCCAAAGGCAGTGATAATGTGTAGAAGGGGGAAAAAACTTCTTTTTTGTTCTTTCCTTATTGCGAGTTATGATTCATTCCCTCGGTTCTCGAGCATTCTTTTCGACAAGAGGCGCGGCAGAAAAAAAAAAGGGAGAGACTTCGTTCAACCAGATGTGCAATCATGTGACTCTGGGTTCAAAGGTCTTATTTCTCCTGGCGTGGCGCCAATAAGTAGAGAAGGTGGATTTCTCGCCATATTAGCTATTTGTTATTGATCGCTTCGCAACTTTTTTTTCTCCCCTGTGTAAAATTTTCGTTTCATTTATTGATGCACATGTAATTTTTTCATTTCGTTTATTGAAATATTTTTATATTTATGTATGCAAGGGAATTTTACTATGAAATTTCTCGATATAAATAATGATATTATGCAATTAGAAGGTGTCCGGAATGCATTTAGGTAGAATTGGATTGAATGGAGAGATAGTAATGGGGATACCATCGGCACATGTGCAAGAAAATAAATGTTGCTGGACAAGCATATTGTGTTTTTTGTAACTCACTGCTGAAGTATGGTGGGGATGGATTTAAGGCTTTCACAAATTATTCTAAAACTGTGACGCACATAAAATATTCAAAGTGCATTAGACATTCGATGACTTTAAGTAATTATGCTAATTCAAAAAATACTGATGACTTACTGGAGACTGATGCTTGACCATTGGATATAGTGACAAGAAAAGCACGCCAAGAGGTATTAATAACTTCATTTATCACCGAGAATTCTCTTTCTTTCAATGTAGCTCCCAATTTAATTGAACTCTGCAAACAGTTAAGCCGCGATCAGACAGCACAAAACTCGTTGGAAATGTCCAGGACTACTGCATGTTATAAGATGAAATATGGGCTCGCAAAAACTATTAAAGAAAATATCATTAAAACTTTAAAGGAGACTCCATTTTCTCTAAATTTGGATGAAAGTACTAGCAATGCTCAAGAAAGTATACTGGCAATATTGGTGCAGTTTTATGACAACAATCAAAATGAAGTTGTAGTTCTTCATTTTGCATCTCTAAATGGAATCTTGCGATTCAGAAGCTGTTTTTAAAGCAGCTGTTAATACTATTGAAAATAATAATATTCCATAGGCAAACTTAATTGGTGTATTAATGGACTCATGTAACACCATGCGTGGAAAAAAAAGGGTGTTGAAACCAGACTACGATCAAACAAAGCACCCCACTTATTAGATATTGATGGTGACACATGTCACACAGCTAATAACTGTGCAAAAAAATTTGCTTCTTGTTTTGATAGATACTTAGAAGATTTGTTTGATGACATCTATTTTGATATGAAAAGCTGCAGTAAAAGAGAAAATTTTTTTCAAAATCTGTGAATCCCTTGCCATTAAAAAACTTAAGCCCTTGAAGAGACCAGACCATTGGTGGGTGTACATTTTATGTGTTTTAGAAAGAATCAAAGATCTGTGGGATGCTGTTATTGCATTTTATTTTCACTACTTGGATAAAACTGATAAAGGGGATTTTTCTTATGTTGAAACTGTATACAATAAAAGAAATATTTCTGCAGCTCAGAAAAAAATTGTTGAAGGGGTGTATTCTTGCTTCCATTCCCAACAACTTGCAAAGGATGCTTTAGCTCGGAAAAAAAGAATACTAAATGGGTTATTTGTTATGCAAAACAAAACTTTATTGCATATGGCATTATATTCAGCAGTATTACCAGAGTTCAACACATATAGTAAATTATTTGAAACAAAAAAACCAATGCTTCATTTAATACATTCCAGTATTTATAAATTGATGGCAGAATTTTTCTCTTTTTATATGAAGCCAGAAAATATAGAGTGCACATCTTATAATGATTTATTAAAGGTTGATGTCACAAATCCAGAATTCCATCTACCTAGCAAAGCAATATTTACTGGTGCAGAAGCTTCCACTCTCCTAAAAAAATTATCAAATAATCATCCAATAGCAAAAGAATTCCAAATTTCTTTGATGAAAGCTTATACTAATACAGCACAGCATATGAAACAGAAATTACCCCTTAAAAATTTATATCTAATTAGTTTTACAGCATTAGATCCAGAGCTAAGAGGTAAAACCAGTACAATATTAGCTTTTGAAAAATTGTCATCTTTTATGTCCCATATTTTTAGTGATAATGAAAAGTCAAAAGTAGAAGCTGAAATAAGGTTATACCAGAGTGATATTGATATCACCAAGAAATGCTCTACACATCTGATGAAAGTGGAAATCAAGTCAAGTGTACAATTGATAAATATTGGTCTAAAGTTGTTAATTTAAAAGATGATTTCACAAATGATTATAAGTATCCTACATTGGCTAAATTGGTCAAAGCCTGCCTTAGCTGCTTCCATGGCCCATAGTGGAAAGTGCATTCAACTTAATGGATACACTTGTCACTGACTATAGAACCTCTTTTAAGATTGATTCCCTAGATGCAATGCAGACTATTAAATATGATTTAATGGCCTCTAAAAAAACCTCATGTGAAAAATATGTCTAAAAAATCCAATGACTGATCCAGTTCACAAAGCTCTCTTACTGAATATGAACAGAAGTTGGAAAACATATCAAGAGGACTTAAAAACATGTATTTCAGGTGAGTCACCTAAAAAATTTTCTGAAAAACCTTCTACATTAGCAGAAAAGCAAACTGCTTCTACCTCTGCATGTGCAGTTTTTGAGGAAATTTCTTCAACTGTAAATGAGGAAAATAAAAGTCAACCTTCCTGCAATTATGAAGTTCATCACAAAAGAAAGACAAGCCCACAAACATCAGAAAATAAAAAAAAGCAGCAGAAATTAGATAATTTTTTTTTAAGAATTAATTCAGGTAATTTAAAATATTTACATAAAATGTAGCAGTTTATATGCTTGAAAATTTATAGTTATTAATTTTGCAAAAAAAGTAATTCATTGAACTTTTATAATTAGGTCATTCAATACTTCATAATCGTAATTTTCATTTCCCCTCCCCCTCTCGAAACTCCAAAATGTCGATAGTAAGTCCATAAAAGTTTCAGGGGATTTTTTGAGGTCCCACAAACATCCCTGAATTTTAAAGACAGTTGTACTCTTAAAAACTTTACTCTTTAATGTTTTTATTGAAGATAATACTTCATCTCTACTAGTACTCATGGTATTTCTTTTGATTTTCAGTCACTTTTAATATAATCAAAGGGAGAAATATTGATAAATCTTATTTTCTACAGTTGCTTGAAAATTAAAGACTTTGTTGTATGTCTTTAATTTTTTAATATTCGATTTCAATTAAAATCACTATTACTATTAATATCATGTTATCTTTGCTATATATTTTATTTATTAGGAAATGATAAAAGTATTTTATATATTTATTCCTCAAAATATGATATGTGAAATGTGTTAATTTATTTTAAGCTTTTCAGTTCTTTATATATTATTAAAATTCTTATTTATTAATTTCAGTCTGCTCTCCGTCGAACAATGGAGAAAGCTAGTAAATCTACACGTTTCTGCCTTATATGTAATTATATTAGTAGGTAAGGAAATTTGTTATCTTATTTGTGCATGTGTGTGTGTTAATATTTGTTTGAATCTATAATTTTTGCTGCTTAAAATTTTCAGAATTATAGACCCACTGACATCTAGATGTTCAAAATTTCGTTTCAAGCCTTTGTCTAAAGAAACATTATCACAAAGGTTAAATTTCATTGCAACAGAAGAAAATGTAAAATTAGAAGATACAGTAAGTTATTGCATTTACATTTTTTTTATATTTTATATTCTACATTTGTATTGATTTAAATTTTTCCCAGATTTTTTCTCAAAATAATCTGTTAGATAATTAATGATATCAGTTACCATATTTTCCTGTAGATAATCCCTAGTGACATATTATCTGCAAGACCTTTTTACCAAGTAAAAGAAAAAGGTCCATAATCTGCAGCAATTTTTTCGATGAACATTCAAATGTACTTCTGATAATCTGGTGCCAGATAAAATAGAATAATGTATGATTAAATATATAATAAGTTGTACAGAAAAAATATTTATTATAAAAAAGATCTGTTTTGATCTACCTCAACACAAAGTGCTGTAAACTAAGGTGAAAGCATTACATCGCTCATGACCTGAGAAAATTATAGTAAAACTTACAGTTTTTTAGTTTTTAATGACTTTTAAAACGAGATTAGACATATTTTTAAAATTAAATAAATTTCTTTTGTTAATAATTAAATGAAAGAAATGCATTATTTTCGAACTGCTCATTGGATAAAATTTTTTTTGTACCTCGCATGCTTTGTTTTTCACCTTACATTACCACGTTTGTTGCTTTTTTCATGACGATAAACGAATTTGAATGCTTCCAGAGCGAAACCTCTCCAGTTGAGACAGATGATGAAATGACGTTAGCCAATTGCAAGTTTAATATCTTTTCGATGAAGCAAATTGGCCTTGAATGTAATTTGACAATGCTGACTATAGTCAAAATAAGTCTACCAAGTTGTGGCTTTATCTGTTATTTATTTTATGAAACATAACTATAATCAGCATTTCTTATAAAACTTTATTGTTAGCTTCTCTGATGGAGGATGTTTTTTATCAGATTATCCACAGATTATATACAGGAAAAAACAGTATCAGGTTTTGTCAAAAGTGCCAAAAATGTTATTGGCATGTGTTATCAGTTATATAATTTGGTATTTTGATTTTTCTATTTAAATATTTATCAAATAAAATAGTGTAAAATATTTTATGTTTAAGAACTGTTAAACTTTTACATATTTTAAGTTTAAAAATTTTGACTATTAATTATTTTTCCTAACTCATAGCATTATTTTCAGTGTATTGTATTTGTGATGCCTTAAATTCAACATATATGATTATTCATTTTTTCAGAATTGCATTCAATAAATAACATTTAACACAAAAAGTATTCAAGTAACAAAATATTTTCTATAAAATTTTAAGAAACTAAAAGCCAAGCTGGTAGCTGAATATTTAGTGCTTTGTGTGTTAAAATATCACCTTGGTTCATGTTTTTACTGGTTCGGAATCTACCAAAAACCATAAGTCTTGGTCTTATTAGCCATCATGTGCAAAAAATAACTGCTTAGGAACAATCCAACTTAACATAATAATAAATAATTTATAACCCTCAATAAAGTTGAATTACTGAGCAATTTCTAAAATTGCATTATATATTTTATATGCCAAATGAACTGGGAATTGTCAAAAATAGTTTTATATAATCATAAAATAATGAGTGCAAAGAATTTTGTGCTTCAAAATTTAAAATAAAGTAGTAAATTAATTTTGAGAAAAGAATATGATATAATACATTGAAACATTTAAGAAAATTTCTTGATTAACTTCAGTAGCAAATACTTATTTTGGAATACATTATATGAACTATTTTTGTTTACTTATTTTTCTGTGTTATCTCAAATTGTTATATTTGTATATTTCTTCACTTTTTTACAAATTACAGTAACTTCTTTTAAAAATTTTATGAACTTCAGTTATGTCTTTTACAAAAATATGAATTATTATTTTTAATTGTGTTAATGAATAAAAAGTGAAATGAAAGAATTATTTCATATATAACTTCTATAGTTATATAGTTATGCTAAGCATGGCTTTTAAAATTTTCAGAGTGTATTATAATAAAAAGGCAATTGTTCTAAATAAATTTTTCTTTATTGGCTATCATAAAATTTTTAACAATACATTTAAATTTACTATACTTGTTAACTTGTTTTCTTTATGTCAATAAATTTTGATTATTCAGTTTGTTATAACTTCTAACTATATTTATCCATTATAAAATTACATATTTTATGGTGATATGTCTTTTACTTTAATTTTCTTGACTTATTCTAACTGAGCATGTATTAAATAAACTGTTCATTTTAAAAACTGTTTTATATATATATATATGAATGTATTAAAATGCATAATAAATACATTCAAAAGTAAGAAAATTTATGCATATAATAATTAAAAGTAAAGATAAAAACTTAAGAAAAGAAATTTTTACTGTAACTATCAAAGTATCATATAATTTAAAACTTGTTTTAATTTTATTTTAGGTTGTAGATTCTATAATAGATTTTTCTGAAGGTGACCTTAGAAAAGCTATAACACTTCTACAAAGTGCTCATCGACTAAAAGGTGATGAAGGTGTAACTGTTTCAGATATTGCTGATATCAGTGGTGTAAGTTATTTCAATCATTTTTGATTATGATGATTATTTTAGGGAAATTATGTATTAGTTTTTGTAAAAGCTTTGATTAGATTTTTAAATGTTTATTAGCTCCTGCTAAACTTTATAGTTCTTCCTATTTTACAAAATTTCAGCAAAAAACAAACTTGAAAACATATTAGTACAATTTTTACTTTGCATAGCACACAACTAAAGGACAGCTACAGCTGATTGTTGTCAAGTATTTGTCACTTCTTGCCCTCTAAGAATCTGTCACACCTAATGAGTTCATTGTGCCACAAAGAACAAAATCTGGGAAAGTCCCTAGTACTTACCTATATGGAATATTGGGTCCAGATATCAGGAGAAATATAACACCCTTCTCCCATTGCTTAAAAGTGGCTGGAATGCAAAATTTCTACTATAAAAAATGTAGTTCTATCATCTGATAATAATGGCCTCCTTATAGTTCAATTTTCATTGTGGAACATCTTTATATGGTATTTGAACATCTGTTCCAAGGTACCTACCTGGAAGGCTTGACAGATAGTAGATTATATTCATATTCCACAAGTTAAAATGTCCAAGAAATATCGAAGCATTTATGGGGTTAGGCATATATCCAAAAGGCAAAAACACACAGTGATCATTTCTCATTATTCGACTGTATTTGTTATCAAACTAGCAATCATCCCCTTTATAGACCTTAAAAACCTTTGTAGACCTTGAAACACCCCCTTACTATTTGTTGCTGGGGAATCCATGTAATGAATTTTGGCATCACATACAAATAGGAGCATATCGAGTATAACAAAAAAATTATTCCTTATTTAATCTTATAAACCAATATCGGTCAGTTTTAAGTTTTCCATGAATTGCAGTGTAAGAATGCTTTTTATTTGCAATATCATCTCTGCTAAGCAGTCTAGTTAGGTTCAGTATATTACCAATGCAAAATATGTGTGCTACCAAGTAATCATGTCCTTTGACTAGTCATAATGCCATAACCAATGTAGAACAATCTAGCATAATATTTTGAATAGCCTTTAATCAATTCTAAAAATTTTCTATTCATAGTCCTTGTGCAGCATTTAGCTGTAGAAAATAATAGCACTTTTATTCATCAGTGGAACAATAGATCCTTTTTTGGGTAATCAGTTGATTTGCTTGTTAGGTTCATTACCAATAGGCCAGGATCACTGGTGGGGAATGTTAATATCTTTTCTTTTGAGCTTTAACAATTTTAAAAACTGTA
This sequence comes from Latrodectus hesperus, assembly GCA_037975125.1. Lineage (NCBI taxonomy): Eukaryota > Metazoa > Arthropoda > Arachnida > Araneae > Theridiidae > Latrodectus > Latrodectus hesperus. The sequence continues at coordinate 68,683,344 of CM075850.1, read as the reverse complement.
ATCTTCTTATTCTTTATCTTATTTCTATTATCTACTTATTTTACTAATTTTCTACTTATATTGGAAAGTGAGAAACACTTTCCGAAATAAGTAGAAAACTTATATTTTGTGGCATAAAAACAATATTATGATTAGAAAAATATTGGAAGCAGTTATTATCCACAGCATAAAAAACTATTTTAAAAAAGTTTCTATCTAGCATTTTTATTTAATTTTAAATTGTTACTAATTGTTTAGTCAAAATTCTCTGTTGTTAATTATTTGTCCATGAAGTATTATTTTATCAAACACAAACTGTTGGCAAAAATCTGGGCTTCTGCTGACCAAGCTGGTTTGAAGCCCTGGCCATTACGGCCACGGGTGGGTGCTGGCTAAAATAAACTGTGCCGATTTATTTTAGCAATGTTTTATTTGTAATTCAACCATATGCATGTCAATTCATGGAGTATTTTATGCTGAAATTATATAATGTTTTTAATATCTATTTTATAATTTGATATCTAATATAGCCAAGCTGTGATCTCAATTATTAGCACTCTGATCTTGGATTCAACAGATCGTGTGTTCGAATCCCTCCTTGGGTTTGAGTATCTGTAGTGGCTCAGAATCTACATTAAACTATGTGTCCCTATTTAAAAACTAAATTTTTTGCTTTTATATGTAAAAAATGACCTTTGAACTAGAGACAAACTAAACCTTTTAATCCATTTTAGGTTACCAAATATATTTTAAATATTAAAAAAATATTTATAAAATTAAAGATATATATAGAGTAAGTGAAACACTGATTAGAAAAAACTTTAAAATTTCATAAAAATCAGAAAACAAATAAAATAAAAAAACGTAGCTTTAGGATTAGCATTGATAAGTCAGTGTTTTTTTTAAATAAGAAAAGAACATTTAAAGATAAACAGTCAATACATAAGCATTTTGTACATAAGTGAAAGAAAAGATGTGTAACAAAAGTAATGTCTCCAAATTGAGGATGATACTAAACACAAATATCTGCTATTGGCATGCATTGTAGATTCTGTAGTAGACTGATACTAATGTTTCCATTTCAGTTACAGTGTGCATCAAATGTGTCTGTTTTATTCTTGTTCATCCTGACCTTATACTAACCTCCAGCTATCTAGTTTCTTCAAATTGCTGAACTATATAATAGCCACCACTGTTAAAGATCTTTTCCCAGTTTTTTACATTTTTCTGCTGTAAGAATTTATGCAGTGCAACAATCGCTGATTCCTGGTTTGTGTAAAATAGTTTTATCTACATTATTTTTCCTACTTAGCATCCTTGTTTTATTTACATATGTATTGAGTTTCTTGATCAAGAGGTTTATTATTTATAAATCAACTGTTTCATTTGCAGATTTCCAACTTAGTTGTTCAAACAGTGCCATCTTTTCAATTTTTTCTTGTCTGGAAAAAATCCCATGATCCATAAGTGCTGAATCTGCAAACGATATCTTATTTTGGGTTATTTTTTCAATTTTTATAAATTTAAAGTTTTTCTTGTCCATTCTTGTCCACCTGATATTAAAATTATGCTGTACCAAGTGTGTTTTAAATCTTTAATAAAAAGTAATTATTGAATGAAAAATATATATTTATATACAAACTAAAAATTAACTACTTCTCCAAACTTTGTCTATTTCTTTGATTTATACTTCATTTGCCATTTTTTAAATTCCAAAGTTTATAACTGTTATGGTCTCAAGGTTTGTAAAAAATATTAATTTCATGCAAGATGCTTATAACTGACACATTAATCTATTGTTTATTCAGTAATCTTATGTCAAGCAAATGTTTATTTCCCAATAATAATCTGTTAATCTAAGTTCCTGCCTAAGTAATTTACAATAAAAATTTTTTATATTGTACAAAAAATTTTGTTTTTAAGAAAATATTTACAAAGAGATCTTATCATGTGATTTATTATTTTTATGTAGATTGTTCCTAATAAATGGATTAAAGACCTGATAACAGTTTGCCAGTCTGACAGTTATGAAAAATTGCAAAAATTTATTTGTGTAAGTAAACATGCCTTTAAATATTTAAGCAGTATAAATGAACAATATTTCAATAAATTCATATCTGATTTTAATTTTATCAAAGTAATTTAGAAATTTATTTTGTTTGTTATTGTGCTTAGGACTAAAAATTAAGGAAAGCAAAAGTATATCATAGTTTTGTAATAAACATTTTGCCAAATGCTTTTGCACTTAAAGTTTCTTGAACTAATTAAATTTAAATTCTCATTTGTATTTTTTGTTTATGTAAACCATTACTCTCTTATGCATGTGTATAGTGAAATTTTCAATTTCTTGAATTTTAAATATAGAAATATTAATTATTATATGGTTCATATTAAAAATACTCATTATTTTTTCAACTAAAAATATTGCTATTTTTTAAGTGTTAAGAAATTTGACATATTTTCTGGTATAAAATTCCATTTTCATAAGTAATATTTATAATATGTGCTGGCATCTTATTCTCTTTCAAACACTGGTCTTAATTTCATAGAGAAAGGCTGCAGTGCTTATGTGATAAAAATTTACATTTCTACTGGTGACATTTTTGACCATTTAAAAGTATAGTATTCTATCATGGCTTACAAAAATATATAGAAGTTGGTAAAGATTGTCATGGTAAAAATTGTGTAGAAGTCATAGAAACTTAAGTTCAGTTATATGAAGTTTAAAAAATATTGAAATTATGTCCTCAAATAAGGAGATTATCATATTATATTTTTGTTGTTCAAGTTTCATTCTTTGAATTCTATTTTAGATCAGAATTTTCTAAATTCTGTTTGTAAAGAATCAGATTTTCAAGGATAACATAACTTATAAATTTGATTAAATTATTTTGTAAAAAACATATTTTAAACTTTCTTTCTCCCCCCTCCCCTTCCTAATTTAATATTTTGTTGTCATGATATTCTTATAACTTACTGGGAATATTTTGTTCGTATAGACTTATTTTAGGGAATAAGTATAAACACATTCCTGGCATAAATATATTTTCAGCATTTCTATCAATAATTTTTTTTAATAATGTTTTAATCATATTAATTTTTCTTAACTAACATGTTATAAGTCATAGTACATAAGTCAAATTTTTGCAATAATGATATTCATAGTAATTTCATTTCCATAATAAATTATTGTGGCATTTATGCTGATACGTCCTTTCTATTCAACTTCATATTATATATATATATACATACATACATAAATATTGACAACAGTAAATAGTTTCAATACATCACAACATCTTATGATGTCACATTTTAGTTTTTAAGATTACAATTTTAGTTAAAATAAAAACATAGTGCAAGGCAAATTGAATGAGAAAAGAGCAATCCTAGCCAATTCCTAAAGACGTTACACTACCACTCTGGGATCAAGGTGGGAGAATAAGTGCCTGAGGAGCTAACTTTTCTCTTTTTCATAGTTGTATGTAAATCCTGTATGCAGAACCAAGTTGAATTGTATCTCTGCTTCACATCCAGGAAACAAAAAGGCAGTTCAGCTGTCACTTTTATTTTTATCCTTTTCTAATTTTCAAAAATTATAAATATTCTCTATTCAAAATTGAAATTTTATATATTTTGTAAAAAGTATTTTCACATCCCAGTAATTCATTTTTTAAATGTTTTCTTCATAATTTTTGTCATAAAATATATGTTTTAATACATCAGCAAACGAAAATGTTTTATACTATATATTTTGCACTTCTATTATTTGTTGCTATTAATTTTATTTTTCCATAGTAAATAAAAGTTTACTAACAGAAGTAGCTAAATAGAGATAATAATTTTCTGAACTTCCACTTGCATATGCTTTAGACCAAAATATATAAAAAAATTACAAAAAAATGAATTTATTTGATATAAATTTCTCAAACAAATAAAATATTTAAATATGTACGTAATATATGAATATAAATTGTAATATATATATATATATATATATATATATATATATATATATATATAATCATTTCATGTCAGTAACTCATTTTTAGCAATTACGTGAAAAAATAGCACATTCAAATGTCTTGAGCAAAATACTAATATTATTTGCCATTGTTAATAAAATGTACAGTGAATATTGCATGAGAAATAAAAACCCATGTAGAAGTCTTTTATAAATTTCTCAAAACACGGCTTTGGGACAACAGATGTCTCTTGATTTTCTTCCCTCTTCCTAACGCACCATTTACCTCTGATGAACTTTTCTTCGGGTAGTTGTAGGAAACTCTGGCTTTTTGTGTCTGAAAGTCATAAAATTTGAAAGTAGCCAAAACGAAGATGTGTGTGTGGGATAAACTAAACGTATTTTAGCAGAATATTTTTCAAATTTAGATTAATTTTTTTCATAACAAATAAAATTTTTTTATTAATGAGTCTGGAAATCAGAGCCCATGTTACATGAATCTGAATTAAATGATATTTTTCTGGATGAGTATACAAATACATTGGTTCAGCAAATTTATTTAATTTTGCCTAGTTATAAGCTTCATTTTTAAATTTACTAAAAGTGTATAGGTAAATATCATAGCATAAGTAAAATGCTGTGTTTAATTTTTTGTTTTTCCTGTTGATGTTTCACTCGTCATTGCTGAGGAAGAAATGCTTTATAAATGTTTGATTTACCATGGGGATATAGAAAATAAAAATGGACTGGTAGATTAGAATCAAAGCAGTTTTTTAGATCTGTTCTTGTAATTAAGCAGATTAATAAAGACAATATAGAAGACTAATAATAATCTAATCAATTAAATAGAAACTGTTGTTTTCTGAAAGAAAACATAAAGTGACAGATTTTATAAAATTATAAAACTTTTGAAATTAGTAGATTTATGATAGATATAAGATTTCATTAATAAAAAATAGGATAATTCTTGAAGAAAATTATAATAAAATATTGAAATTGCGAAAATGCTTGATAATTCAAAAGTCATTTTTATATAATTTTTTAAAAAATGTTTCTTAATCTCCCATTAATCCAATATGAATAATCTCCGAACCTATCAATATCAGTATTATAAAATTTGTGGGAACTGATATATTACTATTAAAGAAGAAACAATGGGGAAAAAAATTTTACAAATGTATTATACGTAATGCCCATAAATTTTTAAATTCTTAATATGCTAAAATGCATGCAATGACTCACCACATGCATTTTTTATATACTAGAATATATTTTGTACTTATAAATAAGGAATTAATTTTGGTGTATTGATATGATATCCGAGTTAATAAAAGCGATAATCTGAGTATCTTCTACAATGCATTTGTTCAAGAGTGTTTCACAATTTCCTACACTTTCCAAGATTCATCTGACTTTTTTGGTCCTGAACCAGTGCTAGATATTTCAATAGAATTGATCAGAAAGAATGTCTTTGATCTCTTCAGAAAACAACAGTTTATGAACTGGCACAATGCCAATGATCAAAGACAAGCAAGACTATTAAATAGCACATGCCCTAACAAAAGACCAAAAGAATTATTAAAGCTCAATAGAAGCAGTCTAAGAAAAGCAGTGGGACTACTTACAGGACACTGCCATCTTAAAAGACATCTCACCATAATGGGAGTTTCAGGTGATCCCACTTGTAGAGGTTGTCATTATATAGAAGAAACTTCAATACACATCTTATGTGAATATGAAACCTTTTCTGCACATAGATTTAAACACCTGGGTCAGCACATGATTGAACCTAGGATGTTGCAGGAAATTCCTGTAAAATGTCTGCTGAACTTTGCTTCAGCCACTGGTCTCTTCAAATAGGGCTTTCTGAGGGGTATAGTACAATAGATGTATGGTCGCAGTGCTAGGTTCTTTTGGAACCACCCTAATTTTCAATCTAAAAATCTTCCAAGACTCATAACAATCAAAAGAAGGAGAGAAATGTCCTTTCTTGCTCCAATTTCAAAGCATATTTTTGACTGGGAGATACAGGAATCAAAAGATTAACTTCGAAAATTAGGAACGCCCGCATCATTTATTGGGGGTGAGGGAAGGGAACACACAAATTATCTTCTTGAACTGTGAGAAACCAAACTCCAAACTTTAGTCATTGAGGATGAGCTTGTTGACTAAAGCTTGCACATAATTGAATTGATTATTCAAACAACCAAGTATTCATCTGCCGTGTGGGCATTGCTATTTTTACAAAACATTTTAAGTGTTATTTTTCAAATAATAAAAATTTTATCATTGATAAAGTAAAAAAAAAAAATGGCATTTATAAATATATTTACAACTGAAGCCTGTTTCTAAAATTTCTAAATTCTTACCTTTCTGAAGTTATTAATATTTTAAGCATATTCTCATAATACTGAGCCAATTTAAAAATAGTTAAAATACTTTTATAAATAAATTTAAAAACAGAATGAATTATTATTTTCAAGCATTATCAAAAGCTCTCTGTGGCACAACAACATATGTGGGCCAAGGCCTACGGTGCGAAGCATAAGTCCAGCTTAGTTGATCAGCCTAATGCAAAACCCCCAGTGTTTAGTTCCCAAGCCTGCTTAATACTCATATCGACCCATTGAAGGGATGAAAGACTGAATCGACCTTGCTTAGCTCATGAACTTGCTGCTTGTGGCAGGCAAGTTTATTAATTATATTTAGATGAATTAAAACAAAAAAGTAGCTGATAATGGAAGGAAAGTGGAAAAGACTTGAAGAAATTAATGAACTGAAATTCGGTAAGAAGTAATTGGAAGATGGCATAAATGAACTTGAAAAATCTATGATAGAGTAAAAGTAAAATGAGCAGGTGCATGTGGCAACTTCGCCTTTTGAATTTCATTTGAATTTTGAAGCAGGCATTGATAAGCTGCCTGCAAAACTTCTGATTCTGAATCACTTAAACTATCATATTCCATAAGGCTACTTAGAGAAGACCATTACCATTATTTTAAATGTCCATTTCTTCATATTCACAATCTAAAAAATCATCACTTTCATCTATCGCTATCTTGACATATCACCATTACTTTAGTCATTTTCAACCCATCCTTTCATATACATTACTAATCTATAATTTACTGTACATGCAATCAAGAGAAATGCATGATCTGTCCCACCAAAAAAAAATTTCAGAACTCTTCAACAAAACTTGGCAAATTGCCAATCATATCCAATATTTCCCTTCATTTCCCCCAGCCTGATTAGAAACATTATAAAAAAAGTAAATACTAACAAATGCTTTGCCCAAGAATTATAGAGACAATAAATGATTGAAAGATCTGAACCTGAGTAAACTCAGATAATCAGGCAAGTAGTTAATTGAATTATGACTTATTTTACTCAAAGGAAGAATTTATATATTTTATGCAATTTAAGTTTCTTTGAATTTATATTGTTTCTAAACAAATTAAGAATGTGCCAGAATACTTTTACTTAACTATTTTTATTATGTTTGCAATTTTTTCTAAGTTAAAAATCGTAACTTAAATATTTCTAATAATTGTATTTTTGTTATAAGCAATAATTATAAATTTATGACTTTAACAAATAAAATTTAAGTCTGTAAGCTATTTACTTGTCCAAATTATCTACATATGATATATAAATTATTTTAATTTACATTAAAACTTTGACACATGTTTTGCATTTTAAAATCCAATACTTTGCTTGGTTCATCTTTTTGTAAGTAAAAAATAACCAACATTAAATTTAAGATGTTAAATCTTGTTTTTTAATATAATTTCATTGATGTAAAAAAATCAGATTTTTATAGTTTCAGTATTACTTATGTTGTTTCAGAATTTAATTTAATAAAGAAAATTATTATTACTGATATTATTATTGTAGGGATTTTATTAGGTAGTTTCTTAAAACTGAATTAAAAAATAATAATAATACAAAAAATATTTAAAAGAATTACCAATTAAGTACATATTTAAATTTTCATAATTAGGTACAGATTTATTAAGTGTCTGTATAACATCAAGATTTCATTTGAATTCTATATTTTCCATTATATTATATTTAAGTATCTAGTAAGTTTGTTGCTTATTAAGTAACAGTGAAGCTAATATGAGAATAAAAACCTATAGAGATATTTAAACTTGTAACTTTATGCAAATATTTTTGTTCAATAAATTGAAAACTAAGCTTTTAATTTATCTTCAATATTAACCAGCATCTTCAATATAATTGATTAATTAAGTTTTACAAAAACTTAATTAATCAATTATAATTAAATTCATATGTCAAGACATGTATTAATATTAATGTATATAAATCGAATTACCTATACATATTAAGTCCCATAATATGTATAACATCGTTTAACTTTAGTTATATTGTTCCACTTTAATTTATCTAAATAGTTTTTATATTTTGTGTGGTGTTTATATTTTTAATGTATTTACATATATGTAGAAATTTAAAGACTTCTTAATGACCTTTAATACATGTTAAGTACATTTCCAAATATTTTTCTTATATTTTTTATTTAAAAATTCTATTTTCCTAAATTTTTATTCTTGTTTTTATATTTTTGTGAAAATAATTTAGGATTTTATAATGAACACCAATAAGATTTATGCTATGTTTAATTCGTAAAATGTTTGAAATATTTATCTAAGTTTTAATATTATGTTTATTAAATTGGGACTAAATTCTTTTTGTGTATAATAATTTATTGAAATTTATTTTTCAGAATTTATCCTATGAAGGCTATACTACAGGTCAAGTTATTAATCAACTTCATGATGATATAGTATTCAATGACACCTTAAATGACAAACAGAAGTCTGCTATTTGTGAAAAAATTGGGGTAACTGTATTTTGATTGTTCATAAATATACATATTTAATTGAAATTGACCATCAAAAAACAATCATTTTGTGTATTTTGTATGCATATTACAATCTTTTTTTTTTTTTTTTGTGCAAAAACAATTTTAGTTTTGGATTGCTATATTTTCTCAGGATGATTTTTCAAAAATAAGTGTTATGAGAAAATAATACATTCATCTTTAGAGGATATAATATATTGATAGAATATTTAACTTACTAAGAAAGGAAAATGTAATATAGAAATTTTATATCATTTTTAAAAAACGTATTTAATGAAAAATTAAAAAAGTTAACAATTTTAATCATGAATTTTATGGCTGATCATGTTTCATTTTAATTATTAAAAAGTTTTTAAGAAACTACAAATAAAAAACATCATTTTTGCAAAATAGTCAGAAAATGTTTAAAATATAAAATTATTTTCTGTCAAAAAGGAAAACAAAAAGTTACTTCAAATGCACTTCGAAATTATCTGAAGAAACCTGTATCGAAGTTCCACCTAGCACAGTAAAAGACTGAATACATTAATATAGATTATTTTGAATTCACCAATGTAGAATTTCAACTAAAAAAGATAAAAGTTTAGAAGAAAAAAATTTTTACATAAGTTAATTAATCTTTCTTTTTTTTTAGACATAATGTAAAAATTCATAAGTGTTTTCATGTACCTTTAATTTAATTTATGTACCATTAAATTTTATTACCTTTTTAGTTTCACTATCTGAATTTATTTGCTATATGAATTTATAAGTATTTTTATGCATTTTTATTTGTGGATTTTAAAAATCCTATAAAATTCTAGACCTGGGGAAGACCTTCAACTAGATACTTGGATAACACTGTGAAAGATCTAAGTGTTTTAAAGTTTAAAATAGGAAAAAAAAATCGCTATGAATAGAAAATTTTAATGGTAGACACACAAAGCCTGTAAGGGTCTGTCATCATTATAGGAAGATTAATTATATTTCAAATTCTCTTTTAAACAAAGGCATGAAACATTTTTAATTTATTAATGTTCACCATTGTTTATTTTTAGAATCTGTAAGTAAATTTTTTTCACATGATGTAGTTTCAAAAATCAGAAATATTCTGCTTATTTTATAAAGCTACTTATTTTGTCTCATGCCATTAATTTCCATTTACTAAATAGTTTTATGTCCATATTTTAAGATACGAATAAAAGTTTTTCTGCTTGATATTAATTTTAAATCTTAGTGTGAGAATTTAGTATAATAATAAAAATGCAATCAGTTTTGTTTAAGAAAAAATTTCTAAGGTAATTATAAGAATTTTTAATAATAGAAATTCCTGTTAAAAATACTGTAAAAAAATAAGAAGAAATGTACTTTTAAAATTTATTTGAACAAATTGTTAAAAATTTATAATTATTATAATTCCAGATTTGTGATAAACGTCTTATAGATGGTGGAGATGAATATTTGCAATTAATGGATCTGTGTTGCACAATAATGCAGCAAATTTGTCATCCTGTTGATTTAATGGATATTGAATAAATTAAAATTTTGTAATACTTTAAAATATAAAAAAATGCAATAACTAACAAAATTATACCAAAGTTATTAAAAATGTAAAATTCCCTTACTTTTCTAATGCCTTTCACTATTAATTTTTATATACTGGTTTATGTATTCAAAACTTTTGTAATTTTATAAGTTTACTCATATATATGTATCTGTTAAAATGAAGAATTTATAACATTAAATATATAATTGTAAATAAATGATTTAACTGTTTTATTTTAAAAAATAAAATAACCTAAAAATTTAAAAGACATGTATAACTTATGAATATTGACATAAATTTAGTAATAAAAAATATAATCTAAAAACGTTTTTTATCTTTACCAGATTTTGCTTTGTTGACATTCAAATTGTATTAATTCATCAAATAATGTCATTGTATATGTATCTTGTTTTAAACAGCAATTTGATTGTTAATAAAAAATCAATTTACAGAATTACATTTTGTCTCTATTTAACAATATTCAAATTATGTATACAATTGTGTAATACAAATGTACGTTTAAATCTTTGTATTATCAAGTTGGTGCCTTAGATTAAAAAATAATGAAAATTAAAAAAGGAGTGTTGCTTTTTTTAAAAAATTAGGTTTCAAATTATTTATCTTGTAAAAAAATATTCTTTTTTTACGCAACTAAGCTTTTTTATCCTCGTTATTTAGAACTGAAAATTTTTTTATTTCATTTTATCTAATTTCTCAGTGATTGGATAAAAAAATGTTGATACTTTAAACTATAAATTCATTATTAACATTTCCATAATGCTTTTTTTTTTTTTTTTTTTTTTTTTTTGAAGTATTGATTTGAGGTATTTGCATTTTGGAATTTATATTTGTATATATTTTAATGTGATAATATATGCTTTTATATATGACTTCTTTTTCATAAAATTATGATTATGTCAGTTATCAGAAGTTTTAAAAATGAGTATTAATTTTTAGAAAAGTTTAGTTCAAACTTAATAATGTTGAACTAAATGTTATTTATTTATATTTTTTACATGAAATATATTCTGTGAATTTAAAAGCAAAGCAACTCTAGACTTTTATCAAAATTATTTTTCATCTACGAGAAATCATTCCATTTTACTCAGTTACATAAATTTTACTACATTTCTTTAAAAAAAAAACTTATGAAAATAAAGATATCACAACAGAATCTTATTTTTTCAGAAGAAATAAACTATCTTTTGGATAAATAAATAGTATATTTTTTTCTTTTAATTGCTAACACAAAAAGAAGGTTTTGTGGGTTTAAATCTCACCTTGGGCATGGATGTTTGTAGTGGTTTGGAATCCACTTTAAACCGTAAGTCCCGGTCTACCTGAGGCCTGAGCAGCTACCAGGTGCGTCGGTAGGTGGTGGATCACCGAACGTCCTGTAGGAATGACAGGATAACCTTGAATATAGAATCAGAGGCCGCGAACCAGCTCCCGTAAACCCTAGTGTTATGCGATCCGTGCCTAGAGCTAATTGGCACCGCGGTATTGGTGTCTTAACGGAGCCTCTAGTTGCCTGGCAAACTTCTAGAGTAATTTGCCTTGCCCAGTATCTCAGGCAATGCTGGGTAGACTTATATTACCTGAGCTTATAAATTGTTATCTTGTGGCTGAAAAGACACAAGAAATAACAAACCTTTCTGCATCTGCAGGTGATGCCTCTGAAGTAGACCTTGCTGAAAAAGACAAGGGAACTCAGAGGCAGTCTTGTAAAGGGGCAGTAATGAATCCTTCACTTGAGGTAGAAATGACCTCCAAACCATCTTCTGGTAAAAGTCAGGAAGCTATCCCTAGTATGACTGACTCTCTGACCAGATGGGACTGTTTCAGCAAGACCCTATCTGCTGGAAATGTCATACGCAAGAGGAAACGGCAGAGCATATCATTTATTAATGCGAGGCTCTTGCCCTCCCTAGATTAACTTCTTTAGGCATCAACCATACTAGAGAGTTACACCTAGACTCCATTAAAGGGTTATCGGACTTTATTAATAAAGTGGGTGACCCGAGCAACTGGAACTAGGAAACATTGGGTTTGGAGTTAATGGTACAAAATGCTGATAAAAGCAGAGGTGCCCAATGACATACAAACCCAATTCTAAGAAGAAGAAGTCCCGGTCTAATTAGCCCTCGTGTGCAAAAAAATGACCGTTGAGCGACAAACAAACCAAACCACAGAAAGAAGAAACATGAATGCCTTTGATTTAGCATTAAAAAAATTAGTTCAAAACTTAGTTCTTACTAGATACAAAAGTACCTTTAATATACTATAAATTTATTTTGCAAATTGATTTTTCATAGTTTAATATCAATTTACTTTCAAAATTATACACATTAATGTATAAACATTACTGGTTACAACAAATTTTATTACAATTTTTTAATCTTGCTGAGTGAAAGTTGAATTATCAGTTTTCTTTATTTCAGTTGGTAGGTTTGTCTCACCTCCAGAAGCAGTTGATTTTATAGTGCCTTGAACTCTATAAACTATGGGTCCCAATTGACCAATCTTGTTAATGGAAATTGTAAAAAATTGTGACAAGGCTGGTGTTTCAAATATATTCAACTTTTGAGTTATATATAAAACTATTTCATCATCAGCATTGGCACGACAGCCCTTTGTGGGCCTTGGCCTTCTTCAGAAGTCTCTGCCATTCCGCCCCTTTTCTAGAAATCGACCTCCAGTTCTTGACTTTAAGTATGTTGAAGTCTTTTTCCAGGCAGTCCTTCCATCTCTTTTTGGGTCTTCCTTTTGGTCTACTACAGAAAGGGGTGGTGTTGAAGACCTTTATTGGTGTTCTATCTGTACTCATTCTTAACTATTTAAGTATTGAGAAATTTCGAATAATGCTGAATTAATTTGATACATCACAGGCCAGTTGTGCAAGCACAACTATGTTCGCACATTATGATTTGTGATGTGGTTGAGAAATCCATCATTATCATGCCCATAACATGCCGGTCATCTTATGCAGCGAAGTGAGTGCTATCTGCTGCGTCGGTTTGCTGTTCTCTCCTGCAACCTGCGATTACTGATCCATCATCACATCTACTTGGCTTTGTCTAACGAGGTCGCCTATTTCCCTGAAAGATAATCCACAATCTCTATGAATTCTTCCATGGTCGAAGATTTCTCGATGTCTTCAAAGCATGGTTGAACAACTTATACAAAAAAAAGACGGAACAGCAATTACTGTATTTTGAATCAGCAATCTCTTCTCTTTATTTTCTCTTTCAGCTGACACAATAGTTGTCTGCAATAAGCATGTTATATTCTCGCAAACACATGATAAATACTTAAGGATATGCTGTAAATCCTTTAGGATTTTGGGTAACCAGCAGTGTAGTAACCAACACGCAATTGTATTTATTTGTCTGTCATAAAGTGGTGACAGAAAGTGTTGGTTAGTATAACCCTGATGATTTAAAAAAAATTGTTTAACTTAAGATTAATAAAATGTTAAAGACGATATAATAAAACTGGTTTTAAGAATCAAAACAAATAGTATTGTTCAAAGTTTTTAGAAGTTAATGAAACTTAGCCATAGCATAAAGCATGTAAGATAGAAAAAAAAGCAAAAACAAAATTACCAAACACACAATTTTAGTATAGTTTAGAAATCACCAAATACATAAAATTAAAGATATATATATACTATAGAAAAAATACAGTATAGAGCATATTCTAACTTAAAGTATTATTACACAAGTGCAGACATGAGCTTTCTAACAAGATTGTTAAATCAACTTAAAACTCCCAATGCCCATCACAAAAAATTTTATCATTTAATGTTAGTCTCAATGACTATTAAAGTTGCAAAATTGCTTCACATTGAATTAATATTTTAAGTTAACATTTTTCTCTCATTGCATTTATTTTTACATTTATCATGAAAATAACAATATAAACTATGCAAAAATAATTATGAACTATTAATTGTTTTGCAAATTATTTTTGCTAGAAAATGTACGAAAATATTTTACATAGGAGCATTCCATCATATTTTTTAAAAACATTTTTTCATTAATCTGCTATTTCATTACAGTATCATATATATTTTAGAAAAAGAACATTTAATAAATGCTAAACATAGGGTGAAAAAGTAAGGGGCTTTAGATGTTTCTCTATGTTTTTGGCTTGTCTTTCAATTTCAATATGGATATGATTATTCTGAGTTATTGTGAAGGTACTTTTTATATAAATAGAAATTTCTTAAATAGGCTATAAATATGTGAAGATGTATCTAAATTTTTAAAATTTTAACTATATATTTTCAGGTAACAATGTAGAAGAATAATCATGCAGCATTTTTTATATTCCTAAGAAATCATTTCTTTCCAGCTAAAATAATTTGTTAAAAGTACTATGAAATATTTTATAAATGAACAATTATCATATTAAAAATATATTTCACTCATTAATTTTCCGTTAATCAAGAAAAAGCTTTATTAATATAAGATGCTAATATAAAGTTCATCAAATGAGGAGTCCTGTAGAAGTTATTTTCATAAAATTATAAAGATTAAAATATTTTATTTCAATTCCATGTCTGCACATTAATGAACAATGTTTAAAGTGACTGAAAATTTATACTGAATTTAAACAAACTTATAGTGTGTATAGTAGACAGAATAAAGCTGTTGTATTTTTCAGATAAGTCTAAAACAAAAATGAAAACTTGAATGTTCAATTTGTAATTATTTGAAAAATAATAGTAAACTAAACTGGTAAACAATAAGGGAAAAGGAAACTAAATTTATGTAATTTTTATATTTTATTTCTTCTCTTTTTCGTCCCAGTTGGATCATATCGCATTTCTAGAACGAGAATTTGGCAAATAAAATATTGCATTGTTATTCTGATAAGAAACTCTAATTTTTCAAGGGAACCAATCAACCACTGGACACCGTTATTTATACGCATGTCCATAAATTAAGAATAATACTGGAACCGGCAATTAAATGTGCAGACATAAAACAAACGTGGTTTATTCATAAGTCCATGTATTTAAATAAACCAGCTAGAACAAAAGAGGTTTTTCATAAATGATACCTGCGAGCAAACCATGACTATAGTTACACTACACTTTTTATCACACGATTATAGTTACACTTATCGCCCGTACAACAGCTGAACAGTACGTTGCTGTTATAATGCTTGATACATTATATGTTTCCAATACGAGGAAATAAAACTCTTACAATGCCGAGGATCACATTATCGAGCTGCACTTCAAACAGAAAAATTCCCCGGTTCCGATTCAGTTGTAGGAGGAGGCTGACAGGTCCCACACATGCTCTTTCAGGAGGCCACAGTGGTCTGGTTGGTTAGGTTGTTCTCATTATCGGAAGGTAGTGAGTTCGAATCCCGGATTAACAAAAGATCCATCGTGTTCTCTAAAGGTGGATAGGGCACGTTAAAACTGGGCTTTGTCTCAATATCCTCCAAATGAAATGATACCTCTAGGGTGGCAGGCCAAGTATTGGGGGGCTTCTACTTGGTCACTGCTTCCAAATCACGAAGACTCCACCCGGCTGCTTCTATCTTACTGGTATATCCCTACTCAGGGCTCGGTACAGGGAAGCATGCTGCTGCAACAACAACATGCTCTATCAGATCCGGTGAGAATACTGGTGATTCCATACGAATGATATCCTCCGATTGAAGGCAGTCATTTATTTTTTCGATCGGTACGGGTGGGCGTTGTCACCCAAAAACACAAATTCAGCGAACACACTACCTCTAAGCAAACGGACATGTTTCAGAATGATGTCCTGGTCT
Source organism: Latrodectus hesperus (assembly GCA_037975125.1). NCBI lineage: Eukaryota > Metazoa > Arthropoda > Arachnida > Araneae > Theridiidae > Latrodectus > Latrodectus hesperus. The sequence goes on along the minus strand of CM075850.1, from coordinate 68,667,192 downwards.
GAACATCTAGATCTATTTAGGAGCCCAAGACAGTGCCTCCCCAAATGAGTATTTTTACACTACCGTATCATTGTGTTCAATGATGTTGTCTTGAAAGTATTAGGTACTTCGCGTTCTCTGTATGAACTTCCGAAATAGATCGAACTACAAGCTAAATCTCCTCTAGTTGAAAAACAAAACACAGGCAGATTGTGACGGTTAGTTAGATTTGTACTGATAATAATAATGACTTCAGTTTGGAATTATAAACTAAGCTAATAGTGCAAAAAATAGCTACGAGAACAAATTATTTATTGATATTGGAGATTAGACTTTATGCATTTAATCATTTTCTAGGGCACAGATTTTTTTGTAAGCTATCCTCATTTCATAAATTATGCTGATTTTTAGGCTTATGAAAAGTCTTTCATCAACACTGGGAGATATACCCTTTACTCAAAAAGTACAGGCTTTTTGTCCACCTAGACAAAAACTCGGTCCTAACTAATGTGCATATTTCACATGACTTATAACACTTAAGCATTCTAAAACGTAACTTTCACGTCTAATGCTAAAGTAAAGTCTTAAATTTTTTAGTTTTTATTAGTTTATCAAATTAAATTGTTTTAAGGATTTTTTTGTGAAATTTTCTGATTCAATCAATCTAAAATTTTGTTTTTGCAAGTTTTCACCCCTCGGTTTTTTTTTGTTTTTTTTCTCTGTTCTAGGGTACATATTTATACCCCGTTCGCACTGCACTTTTAAACGCGTGTAGTCTCGGCAGAACTTTCTCGCAGAGGCAACGTGTGATTTGAACCAGTTCTAACTGATTTATTTTAAATCAGTTTGGCGATTTCGCGCCATCTTGTTTTCTGATAATTGCTGTTGTCATCATGGAGGAAGGAACATAAGTGGAGCCGCCCTATTGGTCAGTGCTTAAAATATGTGTCACACACCCTCTGCCTTGTTTTCTGATAATTACTGTCATCATGGAGGAAGGAACATAAGTTCCAAACCATTACTCTAAAGCCCGGCGCAAACTACTGTGGAGAATTCTCCGGTGAAAACCTTGCTCGGAGAATTCTTCTTAAATTCACGGAGAAGAAATAATGACGGCAGGCCATGTGACAATCTGACGTCATTGTTCAACTGAACCAATGAAACTATTTGCATTATGTTGAATTATTTATATACATTTTGACTGATAGGCCTTATCAGTTTTGTGAAATTCTGATTCTTTATATATTGAGACATCTGATATACATATATATATATATATATATATATATTAATTTATATATTATAATTCAGAATGTATTATTTCTTGATATTTTTTATATTTTGATTATTTTTTATTTGAAAATTATCATAATTAACCAAGCTAGTGTATATTTCATTATCTAAATTTAGTCAAACTCACTAAATTACATCATTGTTTTGAATATAATATAATTATACATTTAAAATAAATATTTGAGATAATTTTTTATAATAACTATAAATTTTTAAATAAAAATAACAGCAAGTCTTTAAATAAAAGGCAAGCAAATTATCAACACAATTCAAATAGTATTAAAATATTTTTCATGTAAATTATTTTAAGAAAAACAAAAAATATAATAATGCATTCCTGAATGCTTAAAAATCTAAACTAACTCTGCAATAATTAATTTTTACTAAATTTCTTTATATATATATAAATCCTATACTTTTAGGATATATGCTTTTGCAATACAAAAAAATAGCAGTTACACATACTGACTTCAATAAATGCTTTCTAACATTAATCCTCAATCAAAAATTGTTTACACATTATTGTATCTTCATATTTAAACTTAATTTGACTCAGCAATATATACATCAATTGTTAACAAATATTACTTTAATTCCAAAATTTTTTAATTTAATATTGAATTTACTTTATTAAAATCTATTATACCTAAGCAACCTCAGCAACATAATATATGTTGCAAAATTTCAGTTTCATTTATATATATTAAACACAAAAATCAATGTTTTCAATAATATTAATTACAGTAAATTTAAATGCAGAATATGTTCCTCTGTATTTTATCGAAATTAATTTAAAGATATATTTAAATATTAAAAAATAAGATTTTGAATTTCAATTTATCTCCTTGTTTAGAAAACTCCATGTTTAGTATTAATACAAATTGTAACCCATCTTAGATTTTTCAAATGTTTTATAAGATACATGACTTATTTCCTAGAATAGAACATTTTTTATGTTTGTCAAATAAGTTCTATCTTTTGAATCGCACAGATATCTTCAATCTTTATAATTTTATAAAATTTTATAAAAATATTAATTTTTATAAAAACAATTTTCTTTATTTTTTTATTTAAAATAAATTTTATTATTTTAATGATAATATTTATTTTATCATCATTAATGAATAATTTAATTTTTTATAAATAATTTAATAAAAAATTAATATTTAATATTCAAAAATTAAGTTGATGACCTTTGCGAAGTATTTTCATGAATTAATCTTCATCATAAAAATATTGATAAAGTTTAATCGCAGACATAATTTCGAAAAGAGAAAAAAAAAAAAAAAAAGGTAAATAATTTGCTTTGTCGCCTGTGCCCTGTCAGATATTTCTAACTTTCTGGAAAACTTCTCTCGGAGCACCTATTTTGTGACGTTTTCTGACGTTAGATTTATGCTGAAGTTTTCCGGCGAATTCATTCCTTCTATGTATTTTGTAAGTTCTCCCAGTATTGTAATTTATGTAAATGTTCATAGTGTAAAAATTTCAACATAATCTAATGTGTTATTTTCAAAGTTTACTGATAATTATATATTTTAATTTTACAATATTTGTATGCAAGATGTGCACAATTTTATATAAATACCATTGATGTCTCGAGATCAGTAATATTTTAAAAAACAAATCAATTCTTTTTCAAGTTCAATAACAGTGTTTAAATTCGTAATTTGCTGTACATGATGTTAAATTTATCTTCATATTATGTTTATATACTTTTTATATTCTCTCCATTTTGCTATTCATATAAATGTGTTAATCTAAAAATTTTAGCAGACTCTGTAATTTACTGAAACTGTAGTACCAGTAGCTGAAGAGAGCTGATGACGAGACAGGTCTGATGCTGTACTACACTTGTTTCTTTTGGCAGTAAGTGCCAAATACCTGTCCTCATTCGGCATTGTAACTTGGGAGCGATCTGTAACGTCTACTCACATTACCATTATCTTGGAACCGTTGCCAAAGCCTGGAGATTATACTCTGGGTGATTCCAAGTTTCTCTGATACTTCCAGCTGGGTACATTTACATTCCAGACGGCCGATAATTCTACCACATAAAACATCATCCAAATGCTTCTTTGTGCCATAACTATGCGGTTGTAGCACTGAAAGGCTTTTAAAGGGCTTGTGTATAATTTTACTAATTTGAAAATATTCCTTATGTACCCCTCTCTTACACTCTCGTCATTGTGACGTACTATTGGCGAAATCTAGTGGTTTCTTGTAATTTGCATATTATTCTTCAAGATGGGTGTGATAATTCTACAAGTGAAATTTTTATTTTAGAGTTCAATTTCTGTGTGATTCTGAATTATCGTTAATTTATGGACATAAGTGTATATTGATATAACCCAATTTATATACATAAGCATATTTCTTTTTGACAAAGGGAAAAATTATATAGAAATAAGTATCAAGATATTGCATGCTCAGATAACGTAACATGGTTAGTAAAGTTTTCCCATAAATATCAATTAGGAAAAGAAAAATTAACATTTTTCATAATTCAAAATATAGTAATATGATTGCATTTAATTTGGTTCACAATATTCAAATGCCTAGCTCAAAGTCAATAAGATGAATAACGTGCCTAAAAGTTCTTCATTGAAATACAAAATATTAATAATAAACAAAAATACGAAAAAGCACTTAACTATCATTATAAATAATCTATTAGAAATAATAAGTAATTTATTATTTCAGTGTGTGCAATTTAAATGAAAATAACGCTTGATGATATAGTGTCCCTAATATGAAAGTATTGCTTGTTTTAGAAGATTGAGTGGGCGTGGTCTCGTCTGCTAACTGCTGCACCGGGGACAACGACCAACACACCCCTAGACCTATCTAGAGGGTGTTGCAACGACCAAGTCTGTGACCGGTGAGCATGATCTTTTGCGGTTTGAACAACTCCTCGTATATTCTTTTTTCCATGGTTGTCAGTGTTTGTTGAAATATCTGAAATCGATCAAAATAAACACAAGAGATGCAAAATTTTAAAAAATAATCACAAAGAAATATTTACAAAAGTATTAGATAAGTTTAAAAAAATTATATTAAGTTTAAGAAGAAATAGATTTGTTAACGACATTCTTTTGTTTCGCATTCCTCATTTGAAATATCATAATCTTAATTAATGTTATTTTGGTCAGTAAATGTTTAATAAACGTACTCAACTTTATTAAAATTTGAAGATATTATATAATTTATAATAACAAGTAATATATTAGATTTTGTACAAAAACAAAGTTTCTTAATTCAGCTTCGACTGCAAGACAGTGTGGAATTCTGTTTTCAGCGTAGTATTTAAGTTAAATCAGATTTAAGTTTAAATTGATTTAATAAAAGCGTTGCGAACAGGGTATTTAATTAAATGTTCCTCCTGCCTTAGAATGATGTTTCTGTAATTAAAATTATCAAACTGTTGACTTTGCTTGGCAATGAGAAGCATGAATTAAAGAGAAGTGAATTAAGCTGAAACAAATAAATAAATAGAAATCAACGACCAAGATAAATATTGGTGATTTATATGAGTGGAATTGCCTTTGAGCCCGAAACGAGTAGCAGCTAGCTCTTCCTTGAACAATTGCTGATTGGAAACCAGTTAACTGGATTTATTTTTTGGATAAGTTTCTCATTACAATTATAAGTTATATTTTAATTTCTTAAAAGAAAAAAAAAATTATTTCCTCTTCAACTCAAGTTGAGCGAAGACTTATTGCCTTTTCGAAATAGCATAATATACTGAATACAGAAGCCATAAGTCTGGCTTTCTCTAAAATTCAAGTTTTGGATATTCTAAAAAATGAAGATCTAAACATAGATTCAAACATGGCAGGAGAAACCAATTGCGGAACAAACTTCCTTAGGACCTCAGAAAATGACATGAACTGTCTTTTAGCTGCAAAAGAAAATGGAGTAAACACATTCAACATATTCTTAAAAGCCAACAATGGAAGGTCAATTCCTAAAAATAAACCCCGGGAATTGAAAAACGAACTGATAATGAAGATAAAAAACTTCAAAAAGATCTCTAACAAGATAATAACAAGAGACGGTCGATTACTATTGACAACGCAAGACATGGAAACAGCTACAGAAATATTAAACATCAAAGAGTTACAAGGGATTTCAGTACACTACCAAATCCTATGGGAAAGCATCTCTACCAGGTTTCTGCTATTTAATATTCCAACTGAAACTCCACTAACAGAGATTGCAGAGGAGCTGAGCGCTGAAAACGAAATCCCAATTTTAGAATTAAGAAGATTCAATAAGAAAAACCGTGAAGTGTCTCCAGTTCTGGTATCTATTCTGGGAATAAAGATACCAAAAGAAATAAAACTGTTCTTCACTAACCATAGAGTGGAGCTATTCATAGACAGACCTCGACAATGTGGTAAGTGTTTCAAATTCACTCATAACTCTAACAAATGCCCTTACGAAGTATTGTGCGTGCACTGCGGAGAAAAAAAAACACGGAGAAATATGCTTAAATCAGATGAGATGCTCAAATTGTACAGGTTTACATAGAGCCGATTATAATGAATGCCCAACAAGGACAAAAGAAAAAGAAATTCTCAAATTTAAAGCAGAAAATAATTTAACACTAAGCGAAGCTAGAAGGCGATTCGCAAACAAAAATACCTTATATGCAAAGAAAACTTCCATGCCTATAGCCAGTCCAAACGTAGAATCGATGCAAGGGATCTTTGATAAATTGGCCCTTAAACTGATAACCTCAATTGAAAAAATCATAGAACAACAACTAACTAAAATTTGTAACATGTTTAAAAAATCTTTAGACTCTACTGTGGATAAAATCAATGAAACAGTCTTTACTAAAATTAATGAAACAATTTCAGAGTTGACCACACCAATCTCTCCTGAAAGAGAAAGGAAGAAAAAATCAAAGATAATAAAAAATCCCAAAGCTTCAAAGTCAAATCAAATGGACTGTCAGCAATACGAAACAGAGAGAGAGATAGATCTCTCAGATTTCTCTGTTGGATAATTACAGTTACCGACTTAACCCATTTAATTATAATTTCATATTTGAAAGGATTTCAAATAAATAATTCTTATATCCGTTTTATATAAGTGCCCTAAATCTTTAGTTAATACATTTTCAAAATGAAAATTGTGCAGTGGAATGCGAGGAGCGTTACCAACAAAATAGACATATTTAAGTTAGAACCTTTCATTTCCGCAGATGTATTAGTGATACAGGAAACTTTCCTTAGACCAAAAGACTTATTTAACCTAAAGAAAAAAATCATCTACAGAAAAGATAGAGAAAATAGAAACGGTGGCGGCCTAGTGATTGCAGTGACAGAATCAACAACATCAAAAGTAATTTATAAGAACATATATAGCAGCAGTGGAACAGAAATATTGATCGTGAAAATCATTAATCGGAATGACACTATTAACATATTGAACATATATTCACCCAAAGGAAAAATTGAATACAGAGAATATCAAGATATACAAAAATATATAACACACAAATGCCTAATTTTTGGAGACTTTAATATCAAACATGACCTATGGGGCGGGGAAACTAGCACTCATCAGGGACAAATATTGGCCGACTGGATCAACGAACATAATCTCTGCATTCTGAATTCATCTGCTCCGACACATATTTCTCCTGCAGGAAAAGGTTCAAATATAGATCTATCAATTTGTACTTCTAACTTATTTCCACAATGTCAAATCACAATAGAAGAAGATTCATTTTTTAGTGATCATTTCCCTATAGTCATTGACGTTCTTACCTTAGATCAAACTCCAAGAGTGTATAGGACACGCAGATGGAAAGATATCATCAACCAAATAAACGAAGAGTTGTGTAGTGAAACTAACAGTTCATATGACAGTTTCCATAATATTACAGTTAAAGCCATAGAAGACAACAGCCATGAGCAAAAAATACCTGAAAAGCAGTACCCTCCATGGTGGAATAATTTATGTAGTAAATTTTCATTTCTAAAAAAAGTGTACCTAAAGAAAGCCAGAAATACCTTAAAAACCAAGAACTGGATTTTGTACAAAAAATTTTCTGCAAAATTAAAATATATCATAAAATCGTCTAAAACTAAATATTGGGATGATGTCTGCAAGAAGCAGCAAGACCCGTACCTACTTTTCCGTATATTTAACTCAATGAATCGCCGATACAGAGATATCCAAAATTCTAACCTCCTAATAAATGTTAACAACCAAGAACTGCATTCACCAAAATCCCAAAGTGAAGCTTTTGCAATACACTTCAATGACAAAATATACCACGAGCCAATACCAATCGACTACTCTGGATCAGAGAATATGAATTTAAATAAAAAATTTACAATCAACGAGCTCAAATTAGCCATTAAGAAAACTAGAATATCCACACCAGGAGAAGACAAAATTTCTGCAAAAGTATTTAAATCACTAAATGAAGTAAGCACACGCCAGATACTTCAAATATTTAATGATATATTTGATCAATGCACTATTCCTGACAGCTGGAAATCTTCTATTATAATACCAATCCCAAAACCAAACAAACCACAATCCACATTAAATTCATACAGACCTATATCTCTAACCTCTGTTCCTGCTAAAATATTCGAAAGAATGCTGTCCTATAGAATCACAAATTTCCTAATTTCCAATCAGAAGATAGAAGAACGCCATCTAGGGTTCATACCTTTCCGAGACAGTCAAACTGCAATACAACTTTTTCATTATGATCTGCATCAGGCAAAAGCCCAAAAGAAATTCATTATTGCAATATCACTGGATATAAAATCTGCATATGATTCAGTGTACATTGACGGATTAATATACAAATGCCTACAGTTGGGAATAACAGGAAAAACCGCCAAATGGATTCACAACTTTCTACAAGATAGAAGGATAAAAATAAGATGGAGAAATACATGTTCAAAACCAGTTCAGTCAACAAAAGGAGTTCCACAGGGAAGTGTGTTATCCCCCATTTTATTTACAATTTTCATGTCAGACTTCCATGAAACTATCCCCCAAGAAGTTAAACATATAATATACGCAGATGACATACTAATTTACTGTACAGGTGAAAAATTGGAAATAATTAAGAAAAAATTGCAAGAAACTTTGTATAACATAGAAAAATGGAGTAATTACTGGAAACTACAAATAGCTTATCAAAAGTGTTCAGCAGTAAACTTGTCCGGGCGTAGGGAAAATCCTGACTGGTCAATACAGTGTAACAATGAAAAAATTGAATGGAAAGACAGCCTAAAATTCTTAGGAATTATATTTACAAAAAATGGAAACTTCCGGCCGTTCGTAACATACCTTAAAAATAAAGCATCTAGAAGAATAAATATTTTAAAAGTACTCTCTAACAAAAATTATGGAGCAAGATCGCATCATCTAATCCAGTTAGCAAAATCATCTATCTGCAGCATTCTACACCACACTAGCAATATTTTTAGCTTAACAAATCATTCAGTTACAAAACCTTTAGAAACAATACAAACGTCGGCACTAAGAATTGCATTAGGGTTACCAAGATTCACTCCTACGAAAGATTGCAAATATTGGCAAAATAGAATCTGAATTTAGGAAAATGTCAAGCAGATTTTGGCTAAAACATATCTCATTGGAACAACTATCACCTCTCAAAAATATCATCCAAAACAGCTGCAATTCCGTGGAAAAGAAATATCACATACTCCTAGTGAAAACAATAGAGGAAGAAAACATTAAAATTCTCCACTTTATCCAATATAAGTATCCACAAATTCACTCTCTAAACAATTTCTCCATCCAAGTCGACAAATACGATTTCCAAGATAAATATCTAACCAATCAAGAAATTATTCAATTTTTTAATGATTTTGACAATAGCCTAATAGATCAACCTAACAGAATAGCCACAGATGCATCTAAAAAAGAAGATATAACCTCTATTGCTGGATGGTCAGAAAAAGGATCATTTGGATACAGAGTTAATAATATAAATTCGGTCTTTTCTGCTGAAGCAATGGCGATCTGTCAAGCTATAGATGAATTAATCATTTACGAAAGAAGAAATATAATATACACAGATAGTAAATCTGTCCTTATCGCACTGAAGGAATGTAACCAAAAATCAGCAAGCATAATATTAAGATTAAAACACAAGATATGGCAGGCCTCAAAATTTTTCAAAGAGCTCCAAATTATTTGGGTTCCAGCCCACAAAGATATTATAATAAATAAAAAAGCTGATAAACTAGCCAAAATGGTCACAAAAGATGATGTAGATATTGAGTGGATTACCATAGAAGACTTTTACTCATACATCAAAAGCAACATTGAAAAATCTCAAGACAAAATATTCGAAAACAGTAAATATTACCTGAGGATTGGAGACATCCCGGAGTGGAACTCGATGGGGAGATCTCTCAATTCATGCAAAGAGGATGTATTGCTTGCCAGAAGCCTGGCTGGAATGCTACTGACTCCTTCTCTGCTTTACCGTTTCGGTCTGGCAGATTCGGACAGATGCAGTTCATGCTATGCGGTTGATAATGCTGAACATATAATCTTATATTGCCCCAGACATAAACAGGACCGCAAACAATTCTTGCATAATTTAAAAATACAAGAGAAAATAACAAACTACAAACAGTTGATCAAAATCGTCACATCTAACTCGAAAAAACTAAAAACGTTTATTAAACTCCTCTTAAGCATTAACAGATTTTGAATAAAGATCTTACTAGAATAATAGAGACAAAAGCCGGAGCAGCTAAAAGTCTCAGAAATACCTACCAACCAATTAAATATTGGTCTATGATGGAAATTTATGTTGTATGAAGCAAAAGTTTTGCTAGGATCTGTAAAATTTCTTATCAATATAATAACTTCATATTTTACTAGATATTAATCTCACAGCATCAATATGCGATTGACAAATATACTTATGTATAAAAATAAATACAAATTTGTCAAGGGAATACCAGGTAATATATGGATCGGAAAACATCGTTTTGTGCCTCCTGTTACATCAAAGGCTCGTTTAGAAATGTGGAAAAGAATGATGTATGAAGAAGAAGTTATGATGTATTTGAAGAATCCTTATGTAACTGAGGAACAGGAGAAGCTCTACCTTGAAAAGCATCCAACACCAGTGGAGAAGGTGTTTGTTGAAAAGGAAACTCCTATAATACCATTGACCGAACGAACTGTTGCATGGCATTTGAAAAGATTAGATCATACGCGAACATGGGGTGATCATGAAACAACAAATTGATTACTTTTAACATTTTAATAAAAAAAAAGTTGCTTTCATTTGTTCTACCAAATATATAGTGTATAAACATTTGATTGAATAAGAATTTTTCATGTGTATTGTATTGCATCAGTAATAAATTGAATTGATATGAATTAGATAAAAAGTATATTTTATTCATTGCTAATTAATTATTAATTGCAATATATATGGATATATGTAATTCTTTTAGCACATTTACTGTTGACAACTTTTGTCAATTTTTTCCGTTCTCATGGCAGAAAACTTCTGCTTACTTTTAAATCCAAAGATATTTGAAAATATTTGAAAATCCTACATTATATTTTAGCGCACTGTCAAACAGCTTATTTTAATTAAAACTTATCGATTTCTCTTTAATTCACTCAAAAATATTTTGCACGACAGATGTACTAATTATTCATTTACTGGATTGTATTGTTCTTTTTCATTATATTCTTACTTGTTTTTATTTTTTAATTTTATGGTATAGTTATGCTTACCATTCACAATGATTTTATTTTGTTGAAACTCAATTGATCTCTGGATAAAAATAATGAGTCTAACATTTTCTATTGCCGTAAATAGTGTTAACAAAAAACTTTTATTTTTGTAGAGGAAGGGTGGTAAGAAGTCAAATGAAATTTTTATATGCAAAGTATAATATTTTGAGAAATTATAAATTTCTTCGAACATTGCTCTTTGCACATAATTTAAATGAATGCCTATTGGTTTTATTTCCTTAAAAAAATAAAATAAATAAATAAAAAATAATAATCAAGATGGTAAATTTTAGTAATTAGAAATACATTATAAATTTATCTTGTTCTCTATTTCATTAATACTTAAAAAGTTTTCTTTTCATTTAGGAAATAAGGATTTTGAATTTATTAAAAATTTATAAACGCATATGGTGCTTATGAAGCTAATGTACATATAATAAAAGTACACTCTTAAAAATTATAATATTTAAGCTTAAAATACTTCATATTCAAGTTTATTTTTGAAGCATTTAAGTTGTATAATACATGAAAGTAAGATTTAACTTTAAATAATTAATATTATGATAATTGTAAAAGTTATATTGGCTATTTCAAAAATCTTAAGTAGTTCATACTGATGAAAATTTGGTTTTTCATCACTTCAAATTTTAATATTTTTTATTTAAAAATAATCTTTCCATCAAAGAAACATGCTTTAATCATTAAGAAATCTTTTCTGTTTAAAAACAATTTAAAATATCAAATATTAGCTAATAATTATTTGTTTTATAAACTATAGTTTAATTTACCATTTTTTATATTATGCTATGGCTGTAAAATGTGTCCCAATTCCTTGATAAAATTTTTACTTTTGCAAGGTTAGAGTTGTTGCTTAAGAATGTACCTTTTCTATCCTATACTTATCCTCTCTGGTGATACACTCACAATTTTCAAATCAAAAACGAAAAAAGAGTACAAAATAAGATCCTAAAAAATGCTATAGAAATCCCTTTGTTTTTCAAAATAATAAAAAAAAGAAATCTGAATTTAACAAGATTTCTTAAAAATCTAACAACTATCATTACAAACTATTTCCCAAGTGCATTGTAGAATGCATTAAAAATTTGAATTATAAACCCTGTGTTCTGTAATAAACAGACCCCTTAATAGATATCATCCCTTATTGTTTTTCTGATACTTTCTGCATAGAGTTTCCTTGCCAACCCTCTTTAAATAACTAATTTATAATAATATAGATTTAAATGATATTTTGCTATATTTTTGTTTATTAACTGACTCAGCTTCCACAGTGTATCTGTTATGTTGCTACAAACTGGCCAATTAGCGGCCAGCAAGATTTAACTCTAAAATTTAACAATCTTTGCATCTGCTGTTTTAGAAATTAAATGCAAGTTTGTATTAAGAATATCATTTTAAATTTTAATCTTTAAGATAATTAAGTTAGGTGATTTTATTACCACAAAAACATTTAAATTTCTATATACCTTTAAATATTTTCTGCTAACATTTGCTACCTTTCTTAAGTTTTTTTTTGTCAATTTCTCTTCTTTTCCTGATTACCTACATTTATTTATTAATTTTATTCAGTTTTTATTGTTTTTGATGACATTTTACAAACTAGTTATGATTGTGAGAAACGAATAAATTTCGTAAATGGTAATTATTTAATTTCCAATGAAAGAGCTCTTGTCTGTATTTGTAAAACCAATGGGTTTTCCATAATTAATAACATTGTGTTAAGTTGTAACCAATCATATTCACTTAATTTATATTGTTTTTTGTGCATAGGGAAAAAATTTACTGAATAAGTTTAAACTTAGTTTTGTTATTTCAATCTGCATTAATTATAAAAAAAATTCAGAAAGCAAAAAAAAAAAAAAAAAAAAAAAGTATAGTTTGATAAAGAGAACAAAATCGATTATAGAAATTACAGAAGTAAAATGCAGTTCAAAAGTAAATATAGGTTTCCAAACAAATTAAGTAATTAGTTGTTCAAATTATGCAATAATTATTCCCCATTTCCTTAAAATACACATGAACATGCAAAATAGTTATTATTTAGTATAAAATAAGATATTACTACAATATTTAAATTACTAGCTATTTTTATGCAAGAATATGGTGTTATTTGTTTGAGTAAAAAATAAACTGTATTAAAAAATGTCAAGTCAGGGGAACTATGTAGTTTATTAGGTATGTGAAGATCTACAAACTTAATATTGAAAACAGTCTCAATATTGAACATTATCATTAAAGTTTGTAAAACTGATTAATTTAGAATTACAGACATGCTCTGAATTTCTAACAAGGAAAGAATATTTCCATACAAAAACTTAACTTTTCCGACTTTAATAAATTTCTGATAATTTACAACATCAACGTTTTTCTAAATTAATGTTAGATGTATTCAAAAGTATGAAAACAAATGCTTTTAACAATCATTTTCTTAAAATTCCAAGTCTTTAAAAATAATACCTGTCAATTTAAAAACATCCCTACTTTTTAATTTTCACATTTTTTCGGTTTTTATTCTTGATATATAAATTTGCAATATTCAGTATGATAAAATAATTGTTCTCAAGGAGGTATTCTCTCATCATTACTTTGGAACCTAGTTGTAAATAGCCTTATAAAATATCTAAATGATAGGGGCTATTATACGCAAGAATATGCTGATGACATTGTCATCCTTATCCTTGGCAAAGATTTCGACATAACTTGTCATCTCATGCAGGATGCTCTAAGTTATGTAGGTCGATGGTGCATGGATAGGGATCTGATGGTTAATCCTCAGAAAACCTACCTTGTAACTTTTACATGCAAAAGTAAATGGAAGGGTTTTTTCATACCAAGACTTTTTGATGTTGAAATCAATGTGGCTTCAGAGGTGAAGTATCTGGGCATTTATTTAGATCAAAAACTCACCTGGAATAAGCACATTGATGATAAAATTAACCGAGCAAAGAAAAGCATTATGATTTGCAGACGAATGCTTGGTAAAAACTGGGGTCTACATCCAAAACTGATGTGGATGTACACAGCTATTGTCAGGCCCATTCTCACATATGCCTGTGTGATCTGGTGGCGTAAGGTGGAACAGAAGACTGACTGACAGATTAGGAGGTCTACAAACACTGGCCTGTCTGCATCACAAGAGCAATGTCCACCGCACCAACCAGCCCATACAACCACACACATTTATTAGATGTCTTTTAAAGATCCATAGAGTCCAAAAGACGTCCTGAATACCTTTTGGATGTCATAAAGACGTCCATGGTCAGATGTGAACTGGATGGTCTTCTGTCGACTGCATCTGAACGTCAGATACGATGGTTGAGTTTTGGAATATTAACATTTGGATCTGTAATAGACGTAATTTATATGTCCATGATAGATGTAATTTGGACGTCCATGGTGGATGTACTTAAGACATCCATAATGGATGTTATCTAGACATGTATTAAAAGAAGGTAATTAACTGCAATTGTAATTATTTTTGTTTATTGCTTACATAATTTTAAATTATTGTTTGCCTCACAGACTACAGTCATTTATTGCTACATTACGAAGTGTTTAACGGTGTAAGTTAAAACACTAATTGCTTTTCTTTTATCGATTCATATTTTAGTATTTTTAAATCCAAAGAATTTATTTTTATTCCAAAGAAGTCATAATAGAAATAAGGTTTAAAACATGAATAGTGTTATTTAAGAGTAGAAAACCTACCATAATTAAGTGTATTTTTACTTTAAAAAATTACATTTGTAAATATTTTAAATTAATGTTAAAAGATACATATTGCTTTTATTTATAAAATGTGCTTGATAGCAGAATGTAATAATTTTTTACATCATTAAATTTTCCAGTTATTTTTATGCTGAAAAAATGCAAACACTGATTAGTATGAAAATTGCTGGAAGAAAATTTATTATCCCAACAAAATAATTTTCTTAAGTAAAAACTATTTTTATGTCCTGCAATTCAAAATATTTTTCTCTCCAAAATTACTTATATTTATTATTATTTTGTCAAATACTTCTGTATTTATCTCTTGATTTCAACAAGATAAATATTAATCAATATTAGGATTTGATTCAAATTTATTAAATTTAAAGATAGTCTTAATTCTAAGATTTAATGTTTAGTTAAAATACTTTTTACTGATGAATTAAAAATCTGAGTGTTTTTTTTTATTGAATATCTAATTTTAAATTCATAATTCAAAATTTTGCTACTTAGAAAGAAAAAATTATATCACCCAATTATTTTAATGTATGCTGGACTAATATTTCAAATGAAGAGCTGTTAAAATGTATACTTGAAAATTAATTTTTATATATTGTTGTTAAATGGAAGATATGTTTATTTCCTATATACCATATTTGGAATTCTTACTTTCCTGGAGAATCTTCTGAAAGATTTAAATTAGTTGCCTACTAAAGGTTCTAGAATTTAAAGTATTGATTCACACATGGTAAGCATTTTTTTATTTTAATAAGGAAAAATGTTTAAGACTATGTAAAATGATTTAGTATGAATTCTTCAGTGATTTAGTTTAGAATGTGACTGTGTGATTTGTGAATGTGATTTTTTATAAGATTTTGTGTGTTCACTTAATTTAGAAGCAAAATTTTCTACTTCCATAATGCTTGTAATGCTGTATATTATTTTATATTTTTATTTTGTTTAATACTGTTACAAAAACCATCTCATCATAATATCTTCAAAATAAATTATTTTTTAATTACACTTTATATATCTAAGTAAATTAATATAAGAATGCTCAATTTTAGAAAGAAATCATAAATTATAATACCAAGTAAAACTCTTAATGTGTTGATTTCGTTTCTACTAAAGTTATTTTTAAATCAATATAGTTAAAACCTATTTGTATGGGGATAATTTAGTTTATTGTAAAAATTGAAATTAGTAACTAACTGAAATTTCTGAAATTCAAATCATTTGCTTGTATGCAATAAAACTTATTGCTAGCTCGACTCATCTCAAACAAAGTTTAAAATATACAAATAAATTTTTGTATTTTGTACATAAAAATTTCTTTGTATTTTGAAAACATATCGAGATAATTTTTACAGAAGATACAAAAATAAATTCAAATATTCAGATATAACTTCTACAGAAAATTACCAGCAAAATCATATTTTTTATTAGTATTAACAATAATGTTGTATATAATAAGAGAAATTTAAATAAAATTTACTTTGTGACTTACTTTTTTCAAATAATAAAATGTTGATAACATATAGTTAAGGAAATTTGATTGAATAACATAATATTTGTAATTTTTCCTGTATTCAGAATATTTAAAAAGTTAAAATAAAAATTGCTCTTTGGAAATTTTTTTCAAAATTCTACCATACTTCTATAAAAGTAGAATGTTTATGAAGTTTATAATTTTTATATCAATAGAATTTCTACAACCTTATATGATTTGTTAAGCAAAATTTGTTTTGTATCAAATAGTTTCTATCATATTGTTTTATTACTATGTGGCATAAGTTATAGATAGCTCCTAAAGTATTTAAACATTTTTCATTAAATTATTATTCATTGGATCTCCTTAAAACATTGAGAAGTTACTAATCATAGAAAGTTGAGTATTAAAAGAGGTGGTGTGTTCAGTTTATTTTTCATAACTATTCCACAGTACCATTTCAGATAGTTTCCCATACACTACCCGTATGTAAGTCAGGAATTCGTTTCAAGGAAAATAACTCTTCACCCACATGTGACTTTTTGTATGATTACGGATGTTTCCACTTACGGAAGGAATGGAAGATGTTTATTTATGTAAAGAAAGATTGGCGATTATATTTTCTAGTTGAAGTAGACTGAGGAGAAACTGGTTTCTCATCTTGATTCATTACTACATTCTCATTTAGAAGTGCATTTTTTCCTGATAAATAATTTTTTTATCTAAAAAAATGACATTTATAAGTGAAATATTTTAAAGTTTCATCAAATTTATATTTTAAGGAACATTTTAAAAAATGGGTAGTGAGACAGTGAAGAGAAAGTTCCTCTTTTAACATCGGTTGATGTATTTTCTCTGGAATCAGAAGAATCTAAGAAAATTTATAATTTTCAATCAATATTCAAATTTTTAATTAAGAGACTATAAAAAAGTTTTACATTCGTAATATTATTTTGTTACGAATTGAAGCATTTTTAAAAAATACATTTTTATGATGAAAGGAAAAATGACTTTTCTTAGTATATTGTTATATATTATTTCAAATGAATTGAAACTAAAGTCAAAATCGAAAGAAACTCATTATAATTTTATCATTTTTCTATATATAAATTTGGCGTTTTTGCCAAATGATAAAGATTCTTTTACTTTTAAGTATATGTAAATTTTGGTTCATATGAGCTGGAAAAATAACTGAAATAATGCACTTATATGTATTAAAAAAAATCTTCCATTCATATTGAAATAAATTGACCATAACAGCTTAAACTACTTAGTATAAGCACTGAAATTAGACTAATAAGATTAACCAATAAAATTAATTTTCATGCACTTTTTTTCTAAAAAATATGACGAGTGATATTTTATCTAAGGTTATGCGGTTTCGAGTTGAGAAAAAGCTATTTAGCTAGTAAATTTGTGTGCCTTTTATTCTTCTTAAATTTTCGCTAAGTAACTTTTCTTAAATAATGACTATTCTTTTTCAATTTTTGAAAAAACATTGTCTTTACCTTCCGCAGCGAATGTGATTTCGTTTTCCCCAATATTTCGGGATTATATTAGAATATGGACGAAAGAAAATTTTCAAAAATCTGTATTTCATTCTATTTGCTTTTAAACAATCTATTGGTCTGACTAGTAAAACATAAATTTTGAGACGCAGTTAATTATTTTGTATGTTTTTGTGCGTTGAACTGTAGAACTTCATGTCTTTACGCTTGAACTAAGACTTCAGACAGAAGTGTGTGAATTCTTTTAAATAAAAATTTGCTTACATATTTTGATATGTTTCATAGGAAAAAGAATTAATGCAAATTCTGCATGCTTTAAGTGCAATAATTTAGTTTGCCTTTTCATTATACAACTAAATTAGAACGTGGAACATTGGAATATGTACTTTTACAAATTAAAACTTCATGTTTTCACGTTAAAACCGAAACTTCATTAAAAAACAACTTAAAAATATTTTTTTGGATACTTTATTGCTGTATGATAAAAAAAGATCAATAAATTCATAATCATTAATAAAGTCATACCAAAATGATTAAGCGACATCTACATTTTAAACTTAGAAATTTTAAAATTGAAACGATTCTGTACTCAAATAGGAATGATTCTATTCTCAAAACTATAATGAAAATTTAGAATAATTTGAATCTTGCATGAAAGTTATTCTAAACACATTTTATAGTTATTGCTCCAAAAATTTTCAATAACATCAAGGTCAATTTACAAATATTGATAAAATTCTAATTTCTATAGAAAATTTCAAATGAATTGTAAAGTTTTTTTCATTTTAAATTTAAATGAACTATGTATCGTTTCGTTTAATAGACATACAATTTCTGATGAGTAATTCTTAACCAATTCTAATAACTCTTTATCCTTATCTTAGACTAAAAGTCAAGAAAACTCATTCCACATATGTGATAAGCTAATACGATTTTGAATATTACGCTTTAAATAAAGCCCATAAGGCTTTGTGGACTATTTTTACAAGTTTTGGCTATGTTCTATATTGCAGTCATAATATAAATATTTGTATAACGTGAAGAATTTTATTTAAGATGTAAAGTTTAAGTACAATAGGTTCCTCCAATTTTGATAAATGTATATATGTAAACTTGTTTCTGCAAATCAAGATATTTAGCACAAACTTTTTATGAATATTTAACAACGCGATTTGTGAATACTATGCAATATTTTTTTGTAAAATATGTATAAAATTTAAAATGATTAAAAATAATAACAAGTATTAAAAAAGAAAAGTTTATTGTAAATACTCCAGCAAAATTACAAGTTCATAAGTGAACTTTTATACAATCCTGTAACCATGTCTTAAAATATTAAGTACAGGATAAAATTGACATACACTTAGATAATTATTTTTTTCCAATACAAAAACAATTATAGAATAATACTGTAAAAAAGATTGAAAAAATATTTTACAAAACACAAATAAAATTATATACCTAGGCAAATCATCTCATTAACTTTAAATAAGCTATGGAACATAGCAAAAAAATATTTGTTAAATAAAACCTATAAAATCTATTTTTTAAGATTATATGAATACATTTCTGTGTTTCTACAATCATAGAATTAAGATTTTTTTTGGTTGATATGATAGTCATAAATTTGTAACTTACTAAAAGAATAAACATTATATTGCTGGGATCAAGCAAACTTTCACACACACACACTGTCAAAGGGATAATACATATAAAAAATAAAAACACAATGTAAGGAGAAAAAAAATTAAACACTAAAAATGAATCATGTCAACCATATTCACAAAGTTTATTAAGTTCTTCAAATTGCTTTAATATTTAAAATACTTAGATTTTTGACATTTCAAAAATTCAAGACATTGACAGAGTCAGCCAATTTTCTTTTCTTTAAATGGACAGTATTATTCTCTCAAAACATCTAAAACAAATTAATCTTACAAATTATGAAATTTTGTACATGATACACATTTAAAAATTATACTTTTAAAATTATTTTTATAGCTTAAAATTACAATGTGGTTTATTTATAGTTAGCTGTGAAATTGAATGTATAAAGCATTATAGACATTATAAAGATGAAGAGTAATATTTAATTCTTCAAAAATTAGCGACGACAAAAATCATAATTGTTACAAATATAATACAGAAAATTTAAAGTAATTTGTGTGTATTTTAATATTTAAATACAAGTTTTTTTAAGAACTAGATTAAGTAGTGTATAATTGAAATTATTGTTTAACATTAATGACATTAGAAATTTAATTTTATCTTATTTTTAAATGTTCTCAAGCAATAATATAATAATAGCAATAATAATATAAGCAAATATAATTAAATGGCAGAATATGGGCAAAATATAGTACAGTATTTTTAATAATTAAATTAAAATCGACAAATTGAAATTTAAAAAGTTAAAATAATAAAAAATGTTCTAAAATGTATCAGCATATAGAATTTTATTAAATGAAAACATCAACACACTATTGATAAGTATAACATTTTTAAAACCATATTTTCTTTTATTACAAGTATAAATTAAATAAAGTATTGATTTATTATTTATATCTAAAAAATCATGGTATAAATTTTCATATAATTCATCAAAAAATATATCAAAAATCAATACAATCAAAAATTTAGAAACTAATAAATTTTTTATTGTTTAGAATTTTAAATTAATAGATATACTGAAATATATATATATATATATATATATATATATATATATATATATATATATATATATATATATATATATATATATATATATATAATGATTTTAAGTGGAGCACAGTTTAATATATAAATAAAATACATTAATTAAGCAGACACAGGGGAATAGAATTACATTTTACTTAAGTACTTGATTTAAAAATATAGTAAAGATATATATATATATATTTAAATGCTAAATTGCTTTTCCTGAAATTCATAAAAATAAATGTCTATTTTCATACATCACAAGTTCAATTTCATAAATGGAATAATAAGACTTCTTTAAAATAGAAAATCAATTTACAAAACTTTTAAAATTATACATACTTATACTTATTTATAATGGAGACAAATATTTCCAGTTTTAATTTGGATGAATTAAAAATTTTTAATTTCAATCATTCATACATTGCAATAAATACTACTAGGACATATTAACTACAGTAAATTAAATTTATTATAAATTTATCAACAGTAAACAAAAACCAAAATAGAAGCTCCTAAATTTAAAAAAAAATTGTATATTTAAACAAAAATAGCATATTATCAAACCTTTAAGAAATTTTAAAGGGTGCAAAAGAGGAATAATAATTTCAAATCTGATTACATTATAGAACATCCAAGCATATTATTGACAGTAATAGAATACATATATTTTATGAATATTCAATAAAATAAAAATTAATTCTATCTTTGTAGGTTTCAGTTTAACATGATTAATTTAAAAAAGAATTCTTTGAAAATTTCCAAAATTATTAATTTGTAACTAATTTGATAAAAAGTTATATATGACAAATATTAATAAATACATCTTTATATAATTGCTAATATAATTCAATCAGTTGAGGAAGTCAGTTTTTAATTCATTAAAAATGAATAAATCAAAGGTAAAACTATATATTATTTTAATGTTAACACAAAATTTGTAAAGATTTATGAAAAATTTATTGTAATAAGATTGTATGAAATTACTGATATTAAATATTTTATTTAAATGTATTAAAAAAATTATTTTTAAATCATGTTTAACACAAAATTATTTCAAGTTTTTATACCTTTTTTAATCTAAAAATTTGAATAAACATAACTACTATAAATTAAAAGTTTATATATATGTTATAACAAATTAACAACTTCAATTCTAAAATAATTTTAGATATTTTAAAGTTTTATTTTTTAAATTAAATAAATTATATTTTCATGAATTGGAACATTTCTTAAAAATTTAAGAAGTGTAATATATAAAATATTATTGAAAAATATGTGTATATACTCGTTAAAATAAAAATAATTTCATAATAGAAACTAGAATAAAATTACATCCATAAGACATCAAACAATAGTAACATAATATAAAATTTTAACATTCATTTTTCTAACAAAAATTCACAGATAAATATATATTCAACAAACAAGAGTAAACATTTACAAACTCACATAGAGTAAGTATATTTGAAATACACTATAATATAACTAGTTGGATTTTATTAGATTAAGAAATTTCAAATGATTGAAATAAATCTCAAAATTAATACTCAAAACTGCAAGTAAATTTAATGGAATGTGGAACAACTAAACTTAACAAAAAATGGAGAAGAAAATAAAGTAGCTCCTTTCTACAATTTACTTTTAACAAATTAGGCAGATTGAAATTAAAAGTTTCCAATTTAATTACATTGGCCTCCAAAAGCTAAAGAAGGTTTTTTTTATTTTTGAAATTAAATCAGGAAATTATTATTTCTATATAAATAAAGAATCACAACTAACATATATAAAGAATCATACGAAGTATTAATGAAATAAAATAAAAAATATACATGGAATTAAAAAAAAAAAATTGAAACTTGAGGTAGCTTGGACAAATAGTTTTATCATTCATATCTTTTTCTTGATACCTCTAATACAAATTGTTTACTCGATTTGAAGAGAACAAAGGATAACTACAAAAGTCTTTCCTAAACTGATGTTAAATCAGTCAATGTTTCTCAATGGAGAAAAGAAGCAGGTAGAAAACTTGTTCATAATAATTCTTTAACTAATAATTCCAACAAATGACATTGATTAATAAAATGAGAAATTTTTTAATAAAATCACTGTGAGAAAGTTTTAAACACTAAAGTACTTCACAATAGTCATTATTAAATTGTACAAAATTCAAAGTTGTAACAGGCTTTTTTGTACTCATAGTATATGGCATCACAGCATACTCATTGTATATTGCATTGAAAAATATTCAAAAGACTGAATTCATTCATATGTATAATAATATAAGACACAAAGTCAATTTATAAGATATTTGTTAAATAAGTAGAAATTTATCAAGCATTTACATAAACATTTGGGCCTATCCACTTCTGACAATATAAAAAATAAGAATGGATACTGTCCCACTTTTTGATGTTTGTTATTGTAGTAGAGACAAAGTTTTGTAAACAGTTTCAATTTGAAATTCTGTTTTAGGAAAAATGTTCCCAATCAGCATAAATATTTAATTGGTATTCACTTATAAAAGACAGTTAAAAATTTTTGACACACAATTGTTAAACCTTCATTCACATTAGACCATTTTTTGTCATATAAACAAGAAAATTTGGGAGTACAGCATGACTCATTATTAATATTTGCATGAATAACAATATCCTCAATTACCCCAGTGTACAAGACAGACACTTTGAATGGAAGACTAAATTGTTTTTATAAATTAATTCAAATTCATTAGAAAGGAGAATCTTTTATATTGCAAATTCATTTAAGCATGAAATTATACTGATACAACCACATTAAAGAATGTAGGAATAGTTTAAACAGAAAATACGGGTTTGAGTATTAAGTGATAATCAACATATTTTCCCATTACACATTATCCAAAATTAAAAATCTTGGAGATGCCTTCATGTAAAGACTATTAAAAATATTAAGAGTTATCAATATTTATCAGGAAGTTCTTTACAGAATAAATTCATTAAAAACCACTATGTAGGCTTTAATTCAGCCAATCAGCTTATAATTTCAGTGGAAGACAAGTAATTATTATAAGCATAATTAATTTATGATTCATTAAATAAACTACATCAAATGTCACTTCACAAATAGATTTGGCTGCTTTTTGTCTGCCATTATAAAGATGAAAAATATTAGGACTATAGAAATGTAAACTTTATTTGGAAAAATATAATTATTTCACAACATATTTGTGAAATATCTTGTGAAATGTTTAAATTATTTCACAAAAAATTTATTTAAACAGAAAATTTATTTTTACAGTCAAGTTATGTAAACAAATTAAAAAATGTAGGTGTATAACTTTTGGAGGCTAATGTTACAAGAATAAACTAAATAAATTTGAAAAATAAAATAACACTTGATCCAAATCATGATATGTATAATTAAATCAATACTTTTAAAAAATTGTGCTCAGATGAACAATTTATTTCAAAACAAAAAAAGTACTATGTATAATCTCATTGTATGAGCAGAAAAAAAACCTAACACTATAAGAAAACTAGTTTTGACTGAATATTAATTAAGTTACTAAAAGTAATTCATTATAAAAGCTATTACTTAATAATTGTTCCTTAACAGATTTAAAAACAACAACACATTTCAGTATTACAAAGAATATTGAGAATACGAGTAAAATAACTACATACTTAATAAAGAAATGTTAGTATAACATACTAACATGATCACACTAATTAATATATAAAGCTACAATTTCAATAACAAAAAAGGATTTCACAATAAAAACATTACAAAAATTAGACATTGTCACAGAAAAATACATTTTTAATAGCATAAACAATATATTTCATTTGTTCAAAATTAAATAAAAACAAAGATTTTTTCAAAAGTTCTAAATTGCATATTTGAAGATAATTTTTCTAATGAAAAAATTCACCTACTATCATTTTGAATTTTATTTCATCTTTGAATATTTAATAATGGAATTAAAAATATGAATTTTTATTATTTGATATTTTCATAAAATATTTACATGTTAGTATACGCTATTTTTCTCTCATGTTTTCATCATTATTTTTTTAATATGCTACATACATTTAAATATATTTGGTATATATTTCAACTCAATAATATTATCTCAACTTTATTCCATTTTTATTAGTGTTCTAAATATATTTAAAAAAAAACAATTATGAAATACAGATCAAAATTAACTGAAGTAATTTAATAATCATGAAGAAAGAATTTGATTCTTCAAATCAGAAACTAATATTTAAGTATTGCACTAAACATTTTACATAAGATAAAATAATAATCTTTCAATAATACACATGATAATTCTTAAATAATTGTCATGTTAAATTTATATAGGTTCATCATATATATATTAGAGTCAATTTTTTTTTAATTACAAAAAATATGACAGCACTTTTTAGAAATAGTTTTGTTTTCTTATATAAAGTACATGATTTATTTATCAACAATATAAATATTTACAATGAAGCACTTGTTTAAAAAGTCTTTGAGAAAAATACAAAAATAAATAAAAGAGGATTTTATTATAGAAAATCTGCAAAAATAAACATTACCCGGTCTATACGATATATAGCTTAAATAAGTATTGTAAGGTACATTAATTTTACTGAAAATTATTACAATATAAATACCATATTATTTCAAGCAGAAGGATTTTAACAACATTAAATGCAAAATGAAAAATGTCAATTAACTAATAC
Source organism: Latrodectus hesperus (assembly GCA_037975125.1). NCBI lineage: Eukaryota > Metazoa > Arthropoda > Arachnida > Araneae > Theridiidae > Latrodectus > Latrodectus hesperus. Next base: position 68,642,011 of record CM075850.1, on the reverse strand, counting down.
AATTTTTATTAGAAAAATTTTTTTATATTAAAAATTTCTTTGTTAAAATCAATCACATTATCATTCAATTATTAAATATGTAAAAATACTCTGCAACTGGTGCACTATATCAACATTTTTCCAACTAAAATAAACTTTGTGCAAAGAGTCAATAAATCCATACTTTAGTATAAGGAACACACCATAGTAAAGAACAGAATTTCTAAAAATAAGTAAAATTTTAATAGGAAATAATTAGTTGTGCAATTGAAAATATAATTAATAAGGCTTAATACTTAAGGAGAAAATAAAAATAGTAAAATTTTAGATGAAAATAAACATAATTCTATATAGAAGTATCACAAAATCAGACTGGCAGGTTTAGGAATGATTTGGCTTTAAATTGTTTTTTTTCTGTTCAAGAGAAATTTTCTGTAATGTCTTTAATAAAGTATAAGATAATTTTTCTCAATGAACAAGTAATAAATAATACATCAACCTAAAAATAAGATATATAGACACAACATATCACAATAAGCTTTATATGTGGAATATCATACCAAAGAAAGAGTCCTAACAATAAGTATATTAAATTCCACTTTGCTATATACTGTACAGCTATACAGGCTGATTTTATCCATCTAGCATACTGAATAGGCACAAATATATATATTTAAAGCAATCTATTTCTCATTCACTATGCGCCTATAAAATTGGAATTTATTAAATGTTTAGTGATGATAAAATTTACACAGGTGTACTCATATCACAGCACATTGACTTCATTTAAAAAATGAATTCCAAAACACTCACATATATTATCAACAAATGGTAATGTTTATGAGAGGAATTAAAATTGCATTTTAAAAGACGTTTTCTAAATTGATCTTTGATTTTAACATTTTTATTGCTAAAATATAACATATTTTTAAATTTACACATGTATTTAAATATATAAATTCTAAAAATTTTTAAGGGGGAAAATGCTTTTATAGATTGAGAAAAATATACTTGTATAACTTTATAAGCTTACAAATTGAATAATTGCTAAGATACTGTTTGATTACTACAAAATATAAAAGAATTCTTAAAATATTTTACTATTTGAAACAATATTATTTGTTATGAAAAGATTGCAACAAAAAATAACATTTAATAAATATTACAGAATTGATAAAAAAAAAAACTTAAATTTTTTAAAGAAACTCTTTTTTACAAAAAATGAAATGAAGGGAATAGGTAGTTTATATTATGTTTAACAGCATCAAAATAAATAGTTACTAATAAGCCTCAAAATTGAAGAAAATGACTACTCAGAAATAGTTTATTTCAAGAAAAAAATGTAGCATGTAATTTTAAAAAACGGTTTATGAATTTATTTAAATGATATACACATGAAAACAGTTTTAGTTATCATTCATAAGCTCATATAAGAAAAGTGAGAACATTTATTTATCCTACCGTTGATTAAATTTTACATAAAACTGTATTTTTTTTACACTCAATTTCATAAACATAATATTTTCTAATCTAAATGCACTTTAGGTTATTTTAAAGATTTTACAAATTTTACATTTGGTAATTTCACCAATAAATTGATTTTGCACCTTAAATTCACATCAGCTATTTTCAATAGAGGTGAAAGATAAGGCAATAACTGTATTAAGCATTCATTACATACAAACGTCAAAAAATTTAAACTCCAAATCACACAAAAAAAAATAATACAAGAGGCTAAATGCAAGTAAAAAGAAATGAAATTAAAAATATAAAACTAATAAGTGACCAAAATATTACACTAGTGACAAAAAATAATTAAAATCACACACTATAATAGAATGTAATACAGTTGAAAGTTGTAAGTTTTCATATAAAAGTCAAAATTTAAAACACAAGATAACATAATATTGATGAAAGCTTCCATGATGATTGGTGGTATTCGCCGATATGTATCATATAACTGGAAAAAAGAAAAATACAAACTGGATGGTTTAACTTTGTACATGTTGTGCAACTAAATGTCTTCCCCAGTCCACAACTTCTGGCCACTGTCGGCACAACATAACAATGGACATGATGAAACCTGCAGTAGTGATGATTCTTAATCTAAAAAATAAAATTATAATCAGATTAACTTATTAAATGTGATTAACTTATGAAAATATAATTGCATAATCATATAAGTTATACATTAAATTTTTTATTAACAGTCCAACCTTTTCATTTTAAGTTTGGTTTGGTTTGTTTGTCGCTCAACGGTCATTTTTTGCACACGAGGGCTAATTAGACCGGGACTTACGGTTTAAAGTGGATTCCGAACCACTACAAACATCCATGCCCAAGGTGGGATTCGAACCCACGAACTGTTGAACCGAAGGCAAGAGCGCTAACCATTCGGCTGCCAGCTCGGCTTTTCATTTTAAGAGAAGAATTACTTTTTATACATAAAAAGATTGAAACAAATCACAAAAACTTAAACCCAAATATTATCTGAATGTGTGGTAAAATTTCTGTGGAAATATCATACAATATTTTTTTAGTGTCTCTGAAGTCACAAACTAATATGCTTTTTTTTCTGACAATTATAAATTTTTTTTTAACTTGGAAGTTTAACACGACAGAAGTACAAAGATTATCTTCTTTCTTTTTTTAAAATTTAAATCAAAATTATATAAAGTAAACAGGCATATAACTTTCACATTATAAATTTTATAAACTGATTTGATTACTAAAAATAATCCAATATTCTTTGGAATTTTATTACAATTTTTCTTGTTTATCAGCAAATTCTAATAAAACTAATACCTTCTAATTATTTTATCAATATGAAAACCTTATTTAATTAATATTTCTCTCTTTCACTTTTTTCCTACTGATTCCTCATATTAAAATATCTTAAAATCAAAATTCCTACTTTTGTAGCAAAACTATAAATTTTGATGAGTCATACAGTAACTATTATATAACTCTTTGAAAGGTTAATAAAATTGAAACAATTTATCCATCCACACTTTTTCATCCACCTACAAAAAAGTCAAAAGAATTTTTTTTCTTATGGACAAAAAATATAATGTCAATAAACATCTTATCAAAAGGAAAATCCTTAAAATTGGTTGTTACTCTGCAATCTCTTATTAAAAATGCGAGCTGATTTGACCACTAAAATCATCTCCATATTAGCTGAAATTTGAATTGAAAGCTAGAGCGCTAACATACAGTTACAGCTTGAAGGAAAATATTGAATTAATAAATATGATAATGCAGTTTAATAGACACTTTCAACAAAAATAAAGAATTTGAAGTATTTATTTTGTATAAATTTAACTTAATTCCAAACGCATTCAAAATGGTATGAACTTTTTCTTTTAAGTAGCTGGTTATTTATAATACAAAATTAAATTGCAAACTATCAATAGAAGGTAATTTAATAAGTTTTTATTGTTTAACTAAACATGCTTAAACTAAAAAAATTAAATGAATTTTAATACGATTTAACAAACCTTGTTTGTATGAATGGCATTAGAATACTGGCTACTGTGGCAACAAGAAGCAGTATTACTTGTAGGACAGTCAATACCACATTTATGAGCTTAAGTGCAAGATTACGTGCATTTGTTCCATCTAAAGAATCCAAAGATACTAACTGTTGAAAATGTTGATGTTGCTGATGCTCCATTCGAGAGATCTACAAAATAATATCAATTTACATGAATAGTCAATAGTACAATTCTTGATCAAAATCAAGGTTTAAGATACTTCATGTGTCTATATTTAGATTAGAATTAATAAAAAAATTTAAGTACTGTATTCACTTGTATACAATCTAGCGGATTATGTGTTAAAAAAGTTCCGAATTTTGTTGTGCAAAATTATACGGCCAGCAGATAAAAAATATTTTTTATCGGAAAAGCTTACAATAAAGTTTCGAAAGAAATGTCGTTTATGTTTCCTAAAACAAATAACAATTGGAGGTACAAATCGGTTGAACTATTTTAACTATAACCAGCATTGTCCAATTACGTTCAAAAATGAATTCAATTACTCTGAACAATATTAATGTTGCAATTCACTAACCACATTTCCTATTCTGTCTTGACCTGAACTGCTTCCCTCTGTCAACATTAAAATTTGTATATCATCATAGTGAAGTGAAAATTATTAAGTTACAGAGCAAATTTTAAACTGAAAGTTATAGGAAAAGCAAATAGAGAAAATGTCAACAAACGTGTAATGTAAGTTGAAAAGCAAAGCACGCACAGAACAAAAGAAAAAATTTATTCCATGCGCAGTTAAAAAAAATCCTTTTCTTTCATTCAACTATTAACAAAACACATATAGTTTATTTTTTAGGTAAGTCTAACACAGTTTTAAAAGTTATTAAAATCTAAAAATCGATAACTTTTATTAGAATCTTCTCGGATATTGATCGATGTTGTGCTTTCATCTCAGTTAATTACACTTTGCGTTTAGGTGGATTCAAACAGATTTTTATCATTATAAATATTTTTTTCTGTAGAATTAATTACATTTTTAGTCATAATGTGTATTCTTTATTTCATTTGGGACCAAAGTATCAGCAGTATAAGTTTTCGACTATTTGTTGGAAAAATTGGTAACTATATGCCACTGCAGATTATGCGATGCTTTTTTTCTTTTGCTCGAAAAATAGAGGCTTGTGGATAATATGCCTTTGCGGACTACATACAGGAAAATACACGAATTCATTATAGAAGCTTATTTGCAATGCAATTAAAGCAACATTGGTAAAAAAAATATTAAAATAAAATGAACAAAAATACATATAATTACAAATAATATAGGAAATCTATTTTATTTTTAAATTCATTACATTAAAAAAATTTATTTAATTATTTTAATACAAGCAAACTTGACAGGCTACATACATTTTTAAATTTTTTTTATATCAATTGTAATTAAATTTATCCCTGTACAAAAAACATAAAAAGTAATGTTTGTAGAATAATAAGATATTTTTCCTAATTTTTTTTCTTTTGAATTGTTTACATCTGCTTACGATGTAAATATATTCTTCAAATAGTTGATTTTTTCAAGTTTGGTGAAAATACTTTAATACACCATTTCCATGATCTTTTAAAATACCATCTCTTTAATATATTACATCTTATTTTATAAATTCTGACTGATATTATGTTTACATAATTAAATGTTTCAAGCTACATGATAAAATACTTCATTGAGATAAGATATTAAATAAGTTCAAAAATTTTATTATAATATTCTATTAGTTGAGAAAACTACAAACTTAAGAAATTAAAAATGAATACCTTAGTAAACAATTAATTAAAATTACTATTTTTAAGAATAGAAAATCCAAATTTAGAAGCAAAAAAATTTAAAATAATGAAAATCACCATAAAAACACATACTCTAGTTTGGCAACTCTCTAGCACTTCATGAACATCTCTCAATCTTTCTTCACTTTGATATTGCACTTTCTCTTCCATGTCAGCAAGACCTTGTTTTAGATTTTCAATCTCATTTTGATGAAGTTCTATTAAATCATTCATTTGTTCTTCTAGTCTCTAGTATAATAAAATTATGATAAGCATGATTACTTTGAACGACATAGCAAGATAAAGCAGTATTACAACAAGTATCAGTATCTATTGAAATATGATATTAATTTCCATTGGTAAGATTATGGGTGAAAAGTATAAATGAAGAACAGGATGCTTTTTTCTATCTGAATCAGCTTACGAAAAGAAATATACATTAAAACTAAAAAAATAAACAATAAAAAGAATTAAATGAACAAAAGATTTAAAAATTATCAATATTGATTATTTGATGAACATAGTTTATTTTAATTATTTCACAATTTTTACATATATATATATATTATTTATACATATATATATAGTAATTATATACATACATATATATATATATATATTATATATATATATATAAAAGAGAGAACTTCTAGAAAAACTTATTGTTTTGAAAAGAAAATATTTTTAATAATTATAAACGTTTAAAACATCCAATACTCAATCCAAAAAATATGAGTAAAATTTGAATGCAGCTATGAAATAAATTTTTATTACTGTATTTTCCTGTATGTAATCTGCATTTGCATATGATCTGCAAGATTCTTTTTCCGAGTAAAAGGGGGAAAAACACATCACTTATATGTCACTTAAATGTAATAAGTTGTACCGAAAAAGCATTTATTTAAAAAATAATCTATTGGAACCCACTTCATTGCAAAGTGCGATAAATTGAGATGAAAGCACGGGATTGATCAAGAGGGACAACTATGAGAAGTTAATAAAACTTGATTTTTATTTAATAACTTTTAAATTGAGGTTAGAATACTTTTTTAAAAATAAAGTTTGTTTTGTTTATAATTAAATGAAAAAGATGTTTTTATGAATTGTGCATTGGATACATTTTTTCTTTGGTACAGAGCATGTTTTGTTAAATTTTTTTGAATCTTATTTTAACAGGATTGTTGCTATTTTGTATTGTTTCCTATACTATTTTTAATTTAAAATATAATATGTAACTAAAAAATTTTTGCTTCCATTTGACCATAGATTTTAAATTTTTTTAGAACGAAACTATTGGTAATTTTACATTTTTACATTCCAACATAAGCAGAGAAGCACTAAGTGTGCTGCAGTACAAATTTTTAAATATTGTAGAATTTAAAAAGTCTACTCCTGAAATTTGGTGGCTTAAAATGAGTGATGAAAAATAACTGGAAATTACTATAATGGTAATTTATTATTCTTCAATAAATATATATATGTATCAGCATTTTCACAATCATACAGATGACAATGAGTACTTACAAACAAGAAAATTTAATACTAAGCAAACCATGTGCCCAGCAAAGTTATTTAGCCCAAGTCATCTATTGAGAACAAATTCTTATTGTCAATGTTCAACAAGTACTTGCCTCCAGTCACAAGCTTAAATGTACAGCTTAAGCACCACATACTTCCAATAATTAGCATATTAGCTCGTCACAACAACTGGAAAATAGCTGAAAAACAGCCACATAGATGATAAAATCTCGAATTTTATGAAAGACCATCAAAACGAAAATTTTGCCGAAAGCAGAAGAAAATCCAAACTTTCTTCTCTGTGATTGGAAACAGGATAAACATAAATTCAAGTTTCATTTTTTACATAGCAATTTTCAAATAATTTCAGTGTATCCTCTGAAATTATTTCTGCTTTTACAGATTGCTGAAGAAGTGAGGCTGACTATATGAGAATAATTTTAAATTAAATATGAAAAGTATTATAAAGTTTAAGAAATATTTAATAATGACCAACAGAAACAACTCAGGTCAAAACTGAATGCAAAATGACAGCAACTGTCTTTGCAAATGTAATATCTTTATGAAGAATTGAATTAATTCTAGAATATAACTGGACAAAGCTGATTATGAATAAAATAAGTCAGCCAAGTCATGGTACGATCTATTATTTATTTTATGAAAATTAAACGTCACTTTTTTAAAACTTTATTAAAAGCTCTTTTGATGGAGAATATTTTTAATCAGATTATCTACAGAGGTGTATAATATGCACAATGATATTTGAATTTTTTAACACATAATTTGCAGATTACATATAGGAAAATATGGTAAATAAATGTACCTGCTTAAAATAATCAATATTATGAAACAGAAGTTTCCCTTCTTATACAATCTTATATGAAATAATTATTATTACAATACTCACTTCAAATCTATACCTTTCCTCAAGGAGTGACTGATTAAAGAAAGTATATTCTTGCTGAATTTGTGCCTGAAACAGAAAATTATGGTTTCTATAAAAATAAAGAGCAGTCTATTATAACAATGACACTTTGAAAAATAAGGACAATAACAAAAGATAAATACATATGATGCAAAAAATTTATGTTAGGAATCTATTTGAATATCAATTTATTATTAATGATTAAAAGCTAAAGATGTAACTTAATTTTAAAAATTTCTTTTTATAAAACCAATAAAATCTTCTGTAGACTTCTATTTTGTTTAAATAAATTTTTTTTGATAAAGAATGGAAAAGAAAATTATTGCAACTTTAATTACATGCATGCAGAAAAATTTAAATTTGCATCTAGGCAAAGAAAAATACATCACTAAATTCAAAACACATATGAATAGCATTTAGAATTTATAAGAAACCAAATCAAACTAATGAGATAATAAAGAATGCACAAAATTTATGTACGATTGAGTATTATGGGGAAGAATGTACAGTAGACCTGTAATTAAACAAAACTTTGAGTTATCCAAGATAGCCATTTGAAAAAAGAAACAAAATAATTAAAATGGAAAAGCACAAAAGTGTTTTGTTACCATTAAACAAAAAACTATTCAAAAAAAATTTATCTGTTTTACAAACTTAAAAATCATTTTATAAGTAAATTATTGATATATACAAATATATAGTACAATACAAAGAGTGACAGTGTGCATTTTTGTCTGTTTTGAAAACAATTAAATTATGGGATATACACACATACACAATTTTACTTAAGATAATTCCAACTCTACAGTCTTGGATTTACTAATAAGCAAAATATCAGTGTATTTAAAATTTAATAAAAACAATGCAAAAATGAAATATATAAAGTTTGTTTAAGGTAAATTTGAATAGTTAACTTTAAGAATCAGGTAAAAAATTAAATCTGAATGAAACAATGAATGAAAAACTTATAAATTATGTATAATTTATAAACAGTTATTTATATTAGTACTGGCCAAGTAAGATATTGGAATGGAGAAAAAAATTTTTTCCTTCAAAAATCTAATTATTTTTAGGTGAATTTTTTCATAAAATTTGACATACAAGAGATTATTATCACTAATACATAGAAGACCAAAATACTCATTTATTTTAAGACACAATCATAAATCTTCAAAAAATTTAAATTTATTGCCCACCAAAACAACTAATAAGACTATTTAATTTCTGACTTTGTTGAATCTTTTTTCTTATGTCATGGCACCATTCATTAATAAAATAAGTCACAAAATGTAAGTGATCAACAAATACATTCCAATTGTAATTTAACTTAGTGATGACTTTGGAGCAATTCCGAAAAGTGGCCTTAAAAATAACAAGTATCAAACTAAGTGTACAAAACACATTATAGCAGTTATTTTTTTTATATAACTGTTTCTAGAAAAGTTAAATTGTCAAGATCTGTTGCAATAGTGGAAGAAAACAAACTTTTTGTAGGATCATTTATTTAATTTAAATTTTATTCAATTATTCACAGTATAGTAGACAAGTTAAATTAATTATAATCCTTTCAATCACAACATATGTCAACTTCAAATTTTTTAGGTTGTTCAGGAAATAATTTTGAGCTTTCCCAACACTGGACTTAATTTTATTTTTTCACAATTAACTTCATACTTAAGAGCTGCATAATAAATCATATATCTTGACATCAATCTAGCAAGGCATTATAGAATAAAAAAGATGAATAAGCTCAAAGTGAGATGCTATATGTTTTGTGAGATTGTAAGGGAATCTTTTATTCAATTTTTTACCGGACAAATTTAGTACACTTAAAAGTTACTGAATATTTTGAAGTAATCACACACAAGAAAAAAATTATAGTGCCATGATAGTCTTGTGGTTAGAGCATCGGCCTTACGTCCGGAAAGGTGGGGTTCAATTCCTAATGCTGCTAAAGATCCACTGAGTATATGTGATACACGTGCTCGTTAAATATGTGGAATCAAATGTCCAGAGGTCGGTCGTTAAGTAGTTACTATGAGTGCAAAGTTCTGAAGAAAATTTCTTACCCCTTCAGATCAATGTCGAAATTGAATGAGTGGACCCTCTGGTGGTGCCATTTATCGGAGGATTTGAAGAGCAAAGTCATACTTTCACCTTCGTGGTGCTCTGATTAAACGTAAGATGCACCCTACTGACTTAAATTCGTATAGTCAAGGTATAGCGAACTTGGCTTATCCAAGTGTCATTGATAACAACAGAAAAAAATTACAAAAATAAAAATGCAGAATAGTTTCTGAAATGCTACTTTAAACAGTCTTTATGAGAGAATATGAAATGATAATACACATACTTTTAGTGCTTCAATTTCTTCTACCAATCGATGATACTCTTCCCGTCGTTCCCGTAACTCTTGCAAGATAGGCTCTAAATCAGCAACAAGAGGTGTAACAGTAGGAGTAGATGAATGCTCAGGAGGGGATCTTTGCATAATAGGTTGATGTCTCGGACTTGGAACTCCTCCAGTTACCAATTGACCAGAGCCAGATGTGAAACTGGAGCTCTCATCATCAGAAGCATACTTCACACTAAAATTTTACAACAAATTTCAAATAAAAAACTTATAATAAGAAAAGAATTATGCAAGTTTAGTAATAGATGTTTACAAGATTTCCTTTTATAATTATTGTTTATAAATCGATAATGGTATCTTTTATCATTTTTATTTAATGGAAATTAATATTACAAATATATTTTATAGCTTGAATTGTGAGCAGTAATTAAAATGGGAATAAAAAAGGAGGAAAATCAAATTGCTATAATTGTAAATTACCTAATCATTACATTTTACCTACATAATTGACTTTTAAAAGTTATATTAAATAAAATTAAACAGACAACAAATTATAGTTGGAAAATCTATCATATTTTAATGATTGAGAATCAAATATATTCTCAACTATATTAATAAGAATCAAATTGTAAAAATTACAAATTAATCATTCATTTTTATATAATTCACATATTTTGCTCAGTTTGTTTTTAATGAATGGTAATAAGAATGAATTATGTACCCCAAACTAAGAACATTTTTCAAATTTGGATTATTTTGTAAACAATGGTAATATAATTACATAGTGTCTAAAATTACAATTTGAACAAAACAGCAGTAAATGTATCAGTTAATAAGTTTTTCTCAAGACATTTTAGTGGATAATTTGATACATAACACTGTCCAATTAGATGGCATTCAAAAACGTAAAAATTATAAAAGCAGAAGCTAATAGATTTTGATATTTTTAAATAAATGTTTCCTCAAGATTAAAATTCATGTTAATTGTGTGTGTGTGCTCATTTATTTTTAATTTAAATCCCAATATTCAATATATTGTGATTAGAAGAAGCTAAACTTATAAGTAATTTTGATTGAATATAGAATGTTTTGATAATTTATACAAAATTAAAGCAAACAATTAAAAATTACAGGTTTAACATTTCAGAGACCAATACATAACCAATAACATAAAAAATTATATAAACTATTTATTATATAAATTAACAATTAATGATACATATTAAAAAACCATTTGTAATAAATTACAGACTAGCCAAAATATTATGACAGCAAATGATATAAATTGAAGCCCAGTGGTTTAATGGTAGTGCAAATCACTATAAAGGCAATCCTTGAATTAAGCAAGGTATATTAAGCCTTTCATCCCTTCATTGGGTTGATAAACTGAGTACCAAGCATACTTGGGAATTAAACATTGGGAGTTTTGGGTAAGGCTTATCATCAAACCAGGCATATGTTTCGTATGCCAAGGTTCTTGGATAAGAAAAAGGATAGGGGCAGTGTAGGCCTCGGCTCACATATGAACTACTGTGTCACAAGTTTAAGTTTTAGATAACATAAATTGTAAATTTTTAAGCTAATACTACATTTGCTGAATAGCTCTTTTAAAATAACAAGAAAAACTTGCATTTGCACAATTTTAAACAAAACTAAAAGAAATATATCAATGAATTAAAAGTTATACAGAATCTATTAAAAATAATGTTAATAAGAATTAGGAATTTTAATAACAGCAAACATCAAAAACATAAATGCTTTTCAGCAAATTGAAAATGGATGAAAATGATTTTCTTCTTTACATAGCTAGCAATAACAATACCAAAAATGGTTCACTGGTGTTGTGCAAACAAAAATGTTTGATCAATTAAGAATACTTATAGCATTTCATAATAAAAACTATGACAAACATTTTAAGTTGAAAATTCAAAAGCTCAATTGCTACAAAGTATATTTGTTTTAAATTGAAGAATGCACTATGACAAGATGATTTTCTATTTTATCTGATGTATGAAAATATTAATTGGAATAAGAATAGCAATCTTCAAAAACATTATATGCAGTTTATATAAAAAGAGATACCTCAAATTTAAACATGATTGAATCCAATCAAGATTTAGTTGGCAAATGAGTATATCAATCATTACATTTGAATACTTCCTTAAATGTTAATTTTCACTTGACTTTTGATTTTGATTATGGTTTAAAAATTTTACCTTTAAAATTACAGTATTTTTACATTTACAACTTTTATATTTTATGAAATTAATTTAATTACCAGAAGTATTTTTGTTTTAATTTTTTACATGAATTGACTCATTTGTTTGAAATGTAAGTCATCTGAAAGGCCATTAAATGAATTGAGTTAAATATTGGAAATATGTTTTACAAAGCTATTGAAAATACTTACTATTATATAGGTGGTTATCAAATTAATGGAAACACATTAGATTTGCATAAAAATTAATTTATACAAGTGCTGAATGGTGTTTAGAGGAATTCTGTGAACTTTCTCAATATCTTTTTCATGTAGACACTTCAGAGAAAGATACTAGTAGAAGATTATCAATTTAATGTTCTAAAATAGACCAAAAAATTCAATTATTTTGAAGTCAGGTGACTGTGGGCTAAAGTAAATAGTTAACTTCATTCCTGTGTTAATCAAACCATGAGTGGACAAATTGTGTTACATGGATGCATCCATTATCAACCTGGAAAATTCCATCTCCTGCAGGAAACAAAGTTTTTTTATAGGATGGACCTGATCTCATCTTTACATTTCTTTCTCTGCAGTGATCCTTCCTTTCAGGGTTATGACTGATTTAGCTGTGCATAGGAGACATTGCTGTGCACATAACAGATCTACACGTAAGCCTGGCAGTTGGAAGGAGACCATCATAATCATATGCTGGTTAAAATGTCTTCAAAACATGCACCTGTCCTGTTATAAAGAAAAATGTGAAAGGCGATTTATCAGACCAGATTGCTTTCTATGACATAGCAATCGATCAGGTTTTGTGAAATGGATACTGCTGTAGGCAATGACATTAACATTCATGACAAGTAACTTGAGAATTTCTGATCTACCTTAAATGTTTCAATTATGAAAGTATCATCTAACTGTAATCATTGACACTGGAGAATTCAGATGCTAATTGAGCTCCCTGATAATTTTTGCTGCAGTTGTTTTTCAGTCATTATAATCTGTTTCAAAACCTATCAGTCTTTCATATTGAGCTCATTCTATCCAATATTTTGCTCCATTGAGCTTGTCTTGCCATGCTGCGTGTGTGATGTCATGAATTTTTATTACATTGTAAATACCTAAAAGTTGGGATGTTTTGTCACACTTGTTCTAGCTAGATGGGCTTTTATAACTTTGCCTCTTTGAAAATCTAAAAAATTTAACATTTTATACTTTTGGTAAAAATACAAGACTTGCAGAACTTTAATAAAGCAGATATATACTACCAGAATATATTCATTTCAATTTATAAAAAACTTGTAATTAATATTATAATTTAATCTTATGAAATGCATTAAAAATTTCAATTTTTTTCACAGGTGTTTCCATTATTTTTATAACCATATACATTAATAGTATTTTAACATGTTGATAAAATGCTTGTTTCTTATAACTTATTATATTTGTGTATGAATTCATATTTATTAAATGTAGTGTGGTCATTTTTAAAACATATATTTATTAACCAAGAGCAAATTATTAGAAAAATGATGGCATGCATTTAATATATTTATTGCTGAGTAATTGTTTTCTGCCTTTCAGAATTTATGGGATACATATAATTACTGAAAGTGCTTGATTAATTAAAAACACATTAGTTTATTTGTTTGTGTAACACTAGTTTTTCAAACACAAAGATTGAGGCCATAGTGGCCTGTTTGACTAGGACTACATTCTCATAAGAAGTTTGAATTTCAGCTTAATTGGAAAAAATTGCAACAGTTTGTAAAAGACAAATTACTTGGAAAAACTGCTTTTAAAATGTGTCCCAAGTTTCATACAGCAGGAATTAGTTACATAAAGCTAGAAACAATAATAAATAAAAAAACTCTAAAACTCTATTAAAAAGTGATGAAAAAAGCTAAATGATTACAAACATAAATGAATGAAATATTTTGAGATTTATATATTTTATACATCCCAAATGTTTTTTGGTAAGAGGTAAGTAAATTGAAAAGGATGTAAAGTTTATACAAATAAGAATTTTTTTATGTATTTCAAGCTATTAAGATAAACATATTATAACAAATGAACACATTGAATCTATCATTAGAATGAGTTCTAAATAGAAAGCTAAGATAGGTAATATATGTCTTTAAATACAAAGATTTATGATTCCAAATCATTAAGATGTAGCTATTTGGCTTAAAGTGAAACACTTTCCCTAATTCTTACAGGTAGTAAAACTGCTTACATTTACAAAAGTTAGCATAATTTTTTAAGCAAATTATTAAATTTCATTAAAACTTCAGGCAATAAAAAATCTATAAATCAAATCATATAACTTTTTAACATTGTCAGTTAAAAACAAAGTTCTGATTTATGAAACTAATTGAGCTGTATCATTTTAGAAGAATGAAGTCTAAATTAAGCTATTTAAATAAAATGCACACACATTAATATTTCAATAAAAATTATACACAGCAAATCTTTGAATTATTTCCATAAACTTTTTTTTATCAGTTTGTGTTTAACTATATACCATATTTTGATTAGATTTTTTTCATAAATTATTATTTACACATATCAGTGTAAAAATACCTGCAATGAGTAAAAGTTGCACTGCCATGAATATTTCGTTGTTGTGCATCTGATGATTCTTGAGGAATTTCTGAAACAGAAAATTTTTGAACATACATAAATTAATATAATTCTAAACTATATATGAATTTAACATGATTATATTTTATTTCAAATAAGTTTAAATTTAAATTTGTTTACATTACTAATATTTCAGCATATTTTCTATTCTCTGTCATGTTTTTTATTATTTATTCAAAGAAGATGTACATCAAATCAAATAAATATATATTTGATGAACTAGAGAACTAATGCTTTCCTAAGAATGAGGCACACATCAGTTTAAAATTAAAACCCTAAATAAAAATAAAATATAACTTCCTAATAAAACCAATACCTACTTTCTAAGGAACTGATATTATCAGCACTTCCAAATCTGTTTTTTATTAGATGAGCAAATTCTCGAGGCTTTGCCATAACAGTCCTGTGAAGTAAATTTAAATAATTAGAAAATATAGACCTCACATTAATAAATTCGCATAACAAATTTCATATAGCAATAAAAAAGTAAATTAACAAGCTTACTCAGCAGCACTATGAGTAGCTTGTGTTAATCCAGAAAGGCCACCTTTTATGTTTCCAACAACACCCCTGAAAAAATTCAGACAACAAAAAAAGATTTTCCAAAGCAATTTTATAACTGAAATAACAATACATTTAACACTAAAAAGAAAGAACATACCCAGAAAATCCAGTAATGCCTTCTTTAATATTTACTCCCACATCTCTACAAAATAAAATCAAAATAAAAGTTGTAAAATTTAATATCTGCATGTAAAAATAATATGGATGTATGTTTTTACAGATATTTACACTTGTGAGTGTATACGCACACACTTTACCATAAATTTTTTAATGCAAATATTACCGATAGAAAGGATTATTGAAAATACTGATTTTAGAAATTTATGATATTGAAATACTTCTCACAAACAAAATTCAATTTTATATAAATAATTTTTATAGTGAGTTTTTTAAGAGGCTAATTTAAAACATGAACTTTTCAAGGGATTAAAATATCCTTAGAACGATTTTAACACATTAATATTTAATAGATTTTACTATAAACTTTTCAAAAGCAGTAAGGAAAGTTTGTAAATGTAATTCTAAAAGATACAAATAGCTTAAAATAAACTCCAATAATCAGAATTAAAAATGCCTTCAGGAAGTATTTAATTTATTTTTAACATAATATTTACATGTCATTAATCGGTGAAGAGCACTCCTTTATAAATCAAACAAAATATCATAAACAATAAAAAATTTGAGTTATAAAAAAGACAAAAAAATTTATTGTGCAATTAAATTCAGTAGAAATAAGAAAAATTTGGGTGGCAGAGAAATAAGTGGTTAGGATTTGTATAATATAACATTTGGAAGGAATTATTTAAGAAATTATAAGTCATACACATTTGGGAAATAATTTGGTGGCTGGTTGGGGTCGTATTCACAAAGTCAAATGGATACATGATTGCAAATGATGGCTTTAGCCAGCCTCCCTATATTCTCTGTATAGAGATCACCATGAAATGGGTATTCTCCGATATTCTGGAGAGATGCTAGTATTGTTGGAGAATTGAAAATATGGCTTGGATAGTTTTTTGTCAGGTTGTCCTTGTGATTTTTCTGTTGGAATCAATCTCACATATTTGTTGATTCACCTTAATGGTTTTCTCTTTAAGCCCATAACAGGCAATGATGTTTGTGTTGATGAGTGTAACATAGCTTTTGGAGTTGTTT
The DNA here is from genome assembly GCA_037975125.1 of Latrodectus hesperus. Classification (NCBI taxonomy): domain Eukaryota; kingdom Metazoa; phylum Arthropoda; class Arachnida; order Araneae; family Theridiidae; genus Latrodectus; species Latrodectus hesperus. Next base: position 68,625,356 of record CM075850.1, on the reverse strand, counting down.
CAGTGAACTTTTCATTGAAAAATAGTCTTCAGAGCTCCGAAAGGTTGGATTTCTGCCTGTTGGTCCACAGAAGATATTTTATTTCCCTCCTACTATCCAACAGAAATCTGAAGGAGACATTCAACTAACTGAAACTCAGGGGATTTTCTACTCAAGGGATTACAGGTTCCCCTGAGAAAGGAAATTATTTTATATTTTGCAATTAAAGTTGCATGTAATTTGAAAGCATATTTATTTCTTTTCAAAAATTTATTTTTAAAGGTGATACCTATTTGATGATCTTTAATCATAATCTCTAAAAATTACCTATTATATTTCTTCTAATTGGGGCTAAAATATTTAAATTCAATATTGAACTAAAAATTTTCATTTATTTTCTGCCAGAAAAGACATGTGTAAAATAAAAAGAATAAAAAAACCTTTTCTATTATCATTCTCCTCAAATCAAAACCTTGAAATTTTTATTTTTATCAAAGGACAAAGAAAAGAAGTAAATATTTGTTAATTGGAATAAAAAGTAAGTCATTAAAACAATTCAAATTTAACAAATTTATAACTTTTCAAATGAACTGATACTGTCTCCAAAAATATTTTTTTAAATATTGTTCTACAATATACAAAGTATTCAAAAAAGCTTATTAAAAGAATTATATGAACATATGAAAAATTCATTTTTAATTATTATCATAGAAAAAATTTCAAATTAGCATAATATTTTAATTCCCTTTCTGAATGCAATTCACAGCAAAGCTGTTGAAACAGAAAAATAACCTTTTTAAATATGATGAATTACCTCATGTTTCATATGAAATACCTTTAGATAAAACATTTAAAAAACTAATGCCTTTATATGTCCTGCATAAGCCTTATAAAAGTTTTGTCTTAATTTATGTAGCCATTGCCTAAATTGCCTTCAGGGAGACTTTTTATATAGTGAGTCTTATTAACATGTCACTGGGAAAGTAACCCAGAAAAATCCAAAGTAGCCAGTCCAACAAAACTGAAATTTCTATCTTCCATTATTTAACATTGGCTGGGATTGAATGTAGAATTTTATGCCACACAAAACAATGTCTTCATACTAGAGCACAGTGAGCTCTAAAATAATTTAGAACGATTTAAAAGCAAAAATAAATAATTCCTTCTAATTTTTAGAGCATTTAATGCATTTTATACATGCATTTATTAACGATGGTCATTTTTATTTTAAATTACACAAATATTCATATACATTTTTTAACATTTAATTTACATATTTTCAAAAGATTTTAATTATTTTATAATGTCATTTAAATAGATTAAATATCAATTTTAACACATTAGTTTACCAAAAAGTTTTTAAAATCTAATTGGAAATTTTCATTACTAAATTAAAAATAAAATAATACTTTTTTATGACGTAAACAAAAGACAAAAAACTAAATACAGAAATATTTTTATTTCATATAAACATCAATGCATTAATTATAATTAGAATATATGGGTATAATGAATATCAAATGGATCATTTTTACTAAATAATTGGTTGTATTAAATAAGCAGTGTTCCATATCTCATGTGCAATACAAAGTGCTTTTAAAACATTTATAAACAATAATTATAGTTTCAATATTTTCATTAAATAGGTAATTTTAGATTTAACAAATTTAATAGAGTATGATCTGTTATTTAATAAGTTTTCCAAATGTTTTCAAAGTTTTTTTTATTTTTGATGGCAAGGTACATGACAACATAAAAGCAACGAGAAAAAAAGGGGGGGGGGAATATCACTGCTCAACACGGAGATGGCCAGACCAATAGCACTTTCTTTTTAAGATGCCATAAATTGCTTCACACTAACCTAGATGGTCTCAGTTTATGATTCCATCATTGCACAAAAAGGGAACGTTGAGCTGAAATGAGCTGTCACAAGCAGTCGTAACCAGCATTCAGCTGAAAACTTGCAACAGCTATGTGGTGGGGCCAATCAGGAATGACCTGAATAATCTTAAGGCAGCTTAAGTGGAATTTCTACTCATTAAATCCTGATGGATATTAACAGTTGAAATGTTTTTAAAAATATGTTAGGTAGTTAAAAAAGAAATTTTACTTTCAATCCTCTGTAAGACCATAGACTCCTTTTTAGCTAAGAGGTCATCTTATTTGTTTCCATACACACTACAATGGGTAAGGATCCACTGGAGGATGACATGAATTTCTTTTTTCGTAAGCTGTTGCAGGAAAATTCAGCATTGTAATATACTTCCAAAGATGTACCAGGAGCATCAAAGGCAATAGCTAGTATAGTTGCCTATGAGTCATATAATATCAAATCTTTAATTATGGCCAAATTTCTAATAAGAAGTTTCTGCAGAGCTATCTTAGTTAAAAGCTGTTTGAGAACTTTTGAGAACTTAAAAAGAGAAGAGCTCACAAAATACTTCCGCACCAACATTCAGTGATTCATCTCAGTTACTTCCACAGGTAAAAACTCTGAGCCAGTTAGATTTCAGACATCAATCAAAGTTCTAGAGCCTCCAGCATCATAGAGCACAAAATTTTAGAAGATACTCTTTTTTGTAGGCTGAGCAATAAAGCTTCAGACAAATTTTTAATATCATAAAATTACAAGGGATTGTAGACTCCTATAAATCCTGTGCCTCACCACCTAGGTTAAAGGTAAGACACTGTTCCAGGAATTCTTGAATAAATCCATGTTGGATCTTTAAATCTGTGAATTGGGGCTTATAATGCCTCTAGAAAATATCACCAAGTTTTATTACCTTTTCATATTAAATAGCAGTTTGCTTGGTTATCAGGGTTACAATAGGTGTAAGTAACATTGCATTAATTAGTGTGGTTAAGCGAAATGCCTGATTCTGTAAGGTCTTCAACTTTTTCAAAGACTGTTAAGAAATAGTAATAATTAGTTTACAGCAATATATCAAGACAGGCAGAATAAAATCTTTATGGATATTATTTTAGATTGAATGAGCATATCAATAGAGGCAGCCAGCAACAATATAAAGCAATGCTTTACAAAAATGTTGTGAAACATAATCAGCATGACACTTTCAAATTTATTTATAATTCTTCCTTCAAAATTAACAGATTTGATATTTAATTTATAAAACCATTTTATTTTTATTCTGCTTCTTTATCGTGAATTTCATTTCCTGAATTTGAATTGGATTCTTGAATTTAATATATAAAATTTTATTTACAAAATGAACAAAATGAAAAATTATATAGTAAAATAATTAAAAAGTTTTTTAAATAATTAATTCAAAATCAGTAATAAAACTGAACTCACTTCAAACCTTGACCAACATCCCTAAGAACTTCCCTAGGTTGCCAATGACTACTACTAAGTCCATGAGTTTCTAAGTCCCTTATTCTTTTATTGTAAGTTTCTAGTTTCTTTTGAAGTTGGGCTATAGCTTGTGCAGATTTTAAGTTCTTCTTTTCAAATACACTTTTAATTCTTTGAAGCTGTTGTTTATCAGCACTTGCAGCTAATTTAAGGTACTCATTGACATTTTCTGGGAAAAAATGTATATTTATAAAAACCAGATTCTAATAAAAAATATTCTTATTGAGGTTTTTACTTATTGAGGTACAAACTACATTTATATGAAAAAAAATATTTTCCTTTAAAATAAAAATAAATTTTTATTTTTATAAAAAAAAAATTAAAAAAAAGTTTGTAATATTTTAATAAGATACAAAATACAAAATTATATTTTACATTAATCAATGATAAAAAACTAATATTGCAGTTTTATTTTAATAAAATACAAGTGATTCATTCACATTTAAAATTTAAGATAAGTTTAGTCCAGCATTTTGAATATATATACAAACACTGGCTGACTAACCCTTTGCTACAACAAGGTTGGAAATTGCTACTCATTTAACATTACCCAGTGGACACCTGTAAACCGAGTCATAGAGGTGAGTAACAATACCCACACCATACCACCACAAACCTGTTTATAGTGTAGGTCATATTCCTACATCATCTCAGAAGAAAGCACAGAGAAAGAAACATCCATGCCTGAACAGGGATTCCAACCAGGGACCCACAGTCTAGGAGTTGGCAATGCAAACCACTTAGCCAGAGGTCGGCTTTTTGAAAAAATATAGAAATAGTTTTCATCAACATGTTGTAAATAAAAATTATTTGATGATGTAAAATTTCTAAAGATGATGTTCTTAATATTGTTTTACGATATCAAAAGTTTGTATATTAATAAAATTTTTTTCAAGAATTGTCAACAGTAATCTTAAGTTTTTATGACATGTTCTTTTATGTAAAGACACTTCTTGAAGGTAAGGGAGTGTCACCGACTGCAGTACATCATCAACATAACATTGGTCTGTCACAGTGCCATGAATATGATTTAGAGGTGACCTGGAATCATATACTCTGGCACTTTAAACCTGTCTCCATGTTGATGCCACACTCCTATGTGGCAACTATCACAGTAGAAACAGAAGCGTGACTCATCTGAGAAGACGATCCTGTGCCACTCTGTTGTCCACATTGCTCTAATTTGGCACCATTCTAGACGTGGCATCTATGTTGTGGTATCGATGGCAGTCTTCGTAATGGACAACATGAGCACAGACACTAGCAACCAATCTTTGGCAAATGGTTCTGCTAGATATGTAAGCATCCAGGGTGTCTTGCACATGCAGTAAAATTTCGATAGACAGGAATTGTGGAGTCAGACATGTCAATCCATGCGTACTGACGTCACTCTGGCTGCACCTGCAATCCGCAATGATTTAACAGTTCCAAATCTTCATCATAGCCGGTGCATTGTAGATGCACCCGGGTGTCTATCAGCTGTTATTTTATCAACTATTATTCAGTCCGATCACTATGCTCCTTGTAAATCTTGCTGAAACTGACTCCGTCGATGATGGCCTGGCATTCTCTACACTTACAAGCATCTTTTGCAACGAAAACAAACTTTCAATGATTATTTTTCAAGTAGCAATAACGATGCAAATACTGACCACTCTGCTGGTTCTTTTACTTATATCTTATCCTTGCACTGGAGAGTTGTGCGCATTTCACATCAAACCTGAAATTTGCATAATTTTCTGGCCACTCCTTCTTAATATGGCATTTTCAATATCGAGCTGTGTATGTATGTGTATATATAAATATTATTAAAATCAATTTATATACTCAAAGGGAAGAGTTGTAAAGGCATTATGATAAAAATACTTTATTATAGGAATATAAAATGAATTTACATAAATATTTCTACCATAATAACATAATTATTACAAAAAAACCCCCATCAATTTGGGAAAAAAGTCCAAAAATAAATATTTAATAAAATAAATAGTAAAACAATAAAATAAAAAAAACTATTTTTTTAATATAGATAAAAAAATAGCAAAATATATTTGTTTTAAATTGATAAAACTTCATATTAATTCTCATTGAATAAATTCACATTTTTCTTAATTTCATCTAAATATTAGAAAATCTGAAAATATTTCAGTCATTTGCAAGAATTTTTATTGACAACTTCATAAACTAAATTTTAATATTTTATCAAAGTATCACAATTAATGTAAATGAACTATTAAAAATTAGAAATACAATTTCCATTGTTTAACTAAACTATTAGTTTTTAACTTTTTCTGTTTTTACTTAATCAATGAACACATACATTGGTGATATCTTTATGCAAATAATATTTTTCTCAACTTTTCCAATTAATTATGAAATTTATTTTAGTAATAAATGTTGAGTAATACATAGATGCAATTATTTGATAACTTCTATCTTCTTTTGTTTATTTTAATTTTAATAAATTAAGATAATCAAAATTAAAATGGTTAAAAAGCAACATAGAACTCAAACATTTGTAGCAAATGAAAATGGACTGTAAAATATAAATTCTAATTAAAGAAAAGAAATGTATATACATTCTTAAAAGATAAAGAGTAAAATATAAACTAACTTCTTTTGAGAACTTTATGCATCATATGTATAAGAATAAGCTAAATTATATTGATGTAATAATTGGATTATGAAACTATGTCTTTGATATCGAGAAAATATATCTTCCTTTGAAATTGTGAGTTGAAGGTTGTCTCTGACAAGTCAAGTTTTCTGACAAGAAAAGTAAGAACCTTATAAAATTCTCTTAAAAATAGGTAGTTACTTTCAAAATAAGATGTTTATATAGGTAAATATTCAGCCCATAAATTTTGAGATTTTTTTTTAGCATTTTTAAAGGAGCAATTACATAAAAACTGCTGAATATAAAATAGGTAGCTAGATTTAGCTGATTGGCAAGTTTGTTGCTTCATACAAAAAGTAAATTTGTAAATTTGCTTCTTAAAGTTTGTAAGCTTGTGGAAAGTTTTTTTGCTTCATACATAGTTTACTTCATATATACTTTTTGTATTTAATAGATAATTCAATTATGCAGGTTTAATAAAAGATTGTTATGATAAATTGCTAATACTTTCACTGAATAAATTAAGGATATGATAAATTAAAAAGTATATATTTGAAATTATTATAAATAAGGAACACAATGATTGTTTTAAATAAACATAATTTAAAAAGTATATAAATTGAAAATTAAAACTAAATAAAAAAATTACAATGTTTTCATATACGTGTTTCTAGTAAATAGTACAATTTATCCTACCATCTCTAGCAGTTTGGCCTTCTTTTATCAGCTCTTTTGTTCGAGCAATCTTTTGATAGGTTTGTTCAATTGCAGCTCTTGTACGTTGGAAGTCTGGTGTAGAACCTCCTTCATTAGGATCATGAAGTGCTTGACTAGTAGAAGATTCCTGTGCATTTGTGCTAGGACGATTGAGCGAAATTTCCTATAACATTTGTTTATAACTCTATAGTATATTTTTCATCTCATAACTTTTTTTAGTTTTCTTAATATGAATAAAAATATGGTATAAAAATTTAAGCAACAAAGAACTATTTTGACAAATCAATAGTTTAGGTAATGTTTATAGAAATTTAAGCTAAGAACATTTTATTTTTGGAAGGACTGAAAATGAATTAACTTGAAAATAAATATATTTTGATGCTTTTTAAATAAAAATGCAAAAATACCTAGTTATTTTTCAAACTAAATTTTAAATTAATATTTTTCAATTAAAAAAACCTAGTGACCTACTGTGATCATACCTAATTATAAATATGTTTTAAAGAAATTTTTTATCAAATAATAAAATGTAAAATCTACAATTTTATGATTTAATGGTATTTTTAAAAATTTTAATTAGAAAAATATAGAATACTTTTATGATAAAAAAATCTTAATTGGTTTTTTTTCTTATCATGAAAATTAGTCAAAGTGATGGAAATATTTAGATATGTAAATCAAAAATTTTTATGTATGTATTATACCATACCACATCAGTTATTTCATCTGTGTTATTCTGTTCATCTGCTGAAGTTGATGCTAATGGCCAACATGTTAAATAAGAAGAGGTAGATGGAGTGCTAGCTCCTGAAGCTCCATAACTTGGTGATAACGTAGACAATGTATTGGAAGATTGCACAGACAAGTGTTTAGGAGTATTATTTCCATTGCTTGTTACTCCACTCTTGCGAGGTACAATGGGACTCTTCCTCTTCATTATCAACAGAGAGACTAAAGACAGGAATACAACTGAAATCAATTACTATTACATAAATAATATTTAATTGTAAATTTGCCACAAAACAAAATATATAGTAAGTAACTTTTTAACAAATATTTTTTAAAATTTTCTAAAAAATTACTTAAAAATCTAAATATTTCATTATTTGTATATAGTATATAAAAACAGGCAAAGTAAAGCAGCAACTATACTAAAGAATAAAATCCTTGTACATAAAAATACAGATTACTCTAAACCAGGGCTTCTTAAACTATGGGGTCGCGTAGCAAAATTCTGGGGTCGCGAGAAATAAAAATACAATTTAACAGAAAATTTTTTTTTAACTTGTAAAATTATTGTTATAAAGATAAAATAACAATTATCGTAGATAAATCTATCATAAAATCTTCTAGTTCGGAAAGATTGTTTGTACCTGCATTTCTATTAAGAGTATTATAATACTCTTAATAGAAATGCAGGTACAAACCGAAATGATCATGAAACCAAAACCGAAATGATCCTGAGAAATATTATCAACAAAATTTCTAGGTATTATTGCTGAAGAAACTATATAAACATTTTGTTTTATTCTCTAACTATAAACATTTCGTTATTATTTTATTAATTAAGACGGTCAGAATCCACTTTTATTTTTGAAACTATAATCAATACAATTTTATAATTTTTTTGGGCAATTTTTAATTTTAGATTTTTGTATGTTTCAAAACGAATTCTAAACTTATATATTTTTATATGTATATGTATATTGTTACCTAATAAATAAATCAAAAATATTAATTTATTTTTCTTTTATATTTGTATGGGGTTGTCAAGAAACTCGCAATCATAAATGGGGTCGTGAATTACAAAAGTTTAAGAAGCTCTCCTCTAAACCAGTGTTTTTTATCCACTGGTTTGCGAACCAGCACCGGTCTGCAAAAAATATTTATCGGTCTACGAAATATACAGCTATTTGTGCAAAATCTAAAGTGTCATTGGCCAACAACCAATATTAAAACAGTAGCAACAATACAATAACAATAGTTAACTAGTTTAGAAAATATCATTAATGATGAAAAATATAACAAACTGGCAACTATATGGGAACTTAACAGCCTTTCATAAACTGTCATGCTGTATACTTAATACACCAGAGTGTAGCCCTGTCTGCCTTGGGTATAGCTAATAACTTGAACACTGAATATTATTGCGTTTAAGGCATCTTAAGTTAGGTTTTGCTTTTAATCTTGTTTACATTCTTCTGCACGGTTGGACAACCAAAAACTATTTATCAGCATAAATTTTAATAACTTTTGAATTTAATACTGTGCTATAACTATTATATCTTTAACTTTAAGTAGATTAAAAATCAATAAGCAGGATGAAGAAGGAAATGAAAGGAGTATGCTAAATTTCGTGCAAAGAGAAAACAAGTATTCTTCAAAATCAAGTAAATCATCTGCCACTTTGAATACAGATGAAGGTGAATATAAACCACAATCTGGCAAAAAAAAAAAAAAAAAAAAAAAAAAAAAAGCCTTGTAAGGTATTATATCACAGATTAATTGAAATCTGGTTTCTTCTTTGGCCACAATCAGCAGAAACTTTCCAAAATTTGAATGTGTTGTATGTAGAGATGTTCTTCCGAAATAAAGTTTGAAATCTTCTAAGCTTTTGCGATATTTACAAATGAAGCACTAATAACTGGAAAGCAAATCCCTGGTCTTTTTCCAGAGAAAAAATTTTGGAGATAAAAATTAAAAAGGATGTTTTTTGGTTGATAAATCACTTTTAAAAGCATATTTAGTTGTCAAACAAATAATCAAATTTGAAGCAGATCATTTAATAAATTTTTTTGAGCTTTTACCTGGTTAGAAATATGGGTCCTTTTAAATCTAGCACCACAGTATGATTAAAAATGAATTATTTGAAATTTTTTTTATAAATTTCTGTTTAGTATGATTAAACAGAATTATTTTATAAAGCCGGCTATGATAGAGAAACATAAAAAAATACTTGTATCGTGCAATTTCTATTAGAGAAACTGCATTGTTGCTGAAGATATTTCAAATTAACAAGAAAGGATAAAATTTCATCAATAGATTTATTTTTATCCAAATATTTAAATATATCATTTGAGTTATATAAAAACATCTATAAAACTAATTTTATATACTAGTCTTTAAATTATAAGATTTAAATAATGAAAAATTTTGAGCATAATGCATATAATCAGTTTTATAAAATATTGAAGATACTATATTATTAATAACGAGAAAAAGAAAATAATATGAATTACAGGGTTTATTTTCACATAAATTAGTCATGTGAAGTACAGAATTTTATATTAATTTGACATATTATGTAAGTATATAAAAACTTTTATAAGAGAATATAAGAAATAATATGTAAATTAACTTCTTAAAATTGCTAGCATCTCAGTAAAAATTATGTGCATTAAAAATGAACAGTTTTTTTAAAAATATAAATTGTATTTTGAGGGTAATAAGATATAAATAGTAAATATACCCATTAGTAAATTTTATTTTCTTGAAAGAAAATCTTTATTACCTTTAATACTACTATTGATTTTTATAGTTTTTTTTATGAAACAAGAAAACTTCTGCTCTAATTTTATTGATTATAGAAGCAAATTTAAGAAGACATATTTTGAAGAAAAGTAAATTTTGTTTATTGTATGGCAGATATAAAAAAGATGCAAATATTTTGACACAGATGAGGATTGAAAACGCAATCAACAAAGTAACAAAGTTTTATTAAAGGAGGTTTTTATGTATAATTATTATAAAAACCTTAACAGGAAAAATGATTTCAAAATATTTCTAGTATTTTATCAGAAGAACAGAAGAAACTCATTATGCACCTGACTAATGCATATCCATGAATACAAAATTTTTACAGAGGTGAAATATCAAACATCATTTATCTTATACACTATAGGAAAAAATTGTTAAACAATGAAATTTCTTAAGGCTAAAATGAGTTTTCCTTATTTCTTCACAGCAACTTGTTTCTAATAATGAGGTAAATCTGAAGATATGCTCTTTATCAAGATAAAACAAGAATTAAGCTTGAAAGTAAAAACTTTTTTTTTTTGAGTAAAAATTATCTTTTGTTGCTAAACTTTTTTTTTTATCTAATAAAATACATGAGATGTAATTTTAATGAAGTCCATGTTCATTAAGTCAACTTATTTTCCAAGTTATAGAAAATATAAGCCATTTATTTTGTTACATGAGCAATTTACAAGATAACCCATTATTTTAAAATTGGTTTCACACATGCTTAAATAACAGTAAAAGTTGTGACATTTTACAAGATATACAGACAATACCAAGTACTCTCATATAAAGTATTTTTTCAATATAAGAAATTTTAGAATCAAACTTTAAAAAAAGATGAATTCTATTTTATAAAATGTATAAAAATTAAGTCATATTGCATTGTTTGATATTAAAATAAAGAATAGAAATATTTAAGGACTTTTTAAATTTAAAAGATTTAAAATGCAAGTTGTACACACATTTTTACTTATATATATGACATATATTTACAATAAAAAATATCAATACTTATTTATTTATTTTTATTTTATGATTAATATTTTTCATTAAATAAATTATTCAAAAGCAACTAAATTTTGCAATATATTATCATGTCTTATAACAGAAATATATTTTACTTGTATAAATCTTAAACTTATAGCCATTATTAAATTATTTTATAAGAAAGGAAATAAATGACAATAATTCAAAAAACAATCATTATAAAAAATAAATACAGCAATTTTATAATGTTAACTTAGTGAAATAAAATCAGACATAATTAATTTTATCTTGTTGAGATACCTAGTAATATATATATATTATATGTATGTATGTACATAGTTGATTATATTAAATTTCTTGAGATATTCATATTAAAGATTTGATACATTAGAAACATTGCAACATCATTAATATACATTAAAACTTTTAGAACAAATGAATCTTTATATTTATGAATAAAAAATTAAAACGTTTTGATCATCTATATATATTTTGAAATAGTAATCATTTAAACGAAATACAGAATTAATTTGCATACTTCATAAGATAGAGAATATTTAAAGGAAATTTATTTTCCTCAAATTAAAAAACAACAGTAAATAAGAGAGAGAAATCTATATAAAGTAATTTAAATATATATAAAGAAAAGAAGCAAATCACACATAAAGATTATTTAGAAAATTTGAAAAAGGAAATATAAAAATTTCATTTCTGTGGATTTATATTAATACTAGAACATTACATAAATTTATAATTAAAATATATACTTCATTAAGTTATTCATATTCATTTATTTTAAAATTCATTTTTGGCATTATTTTTGTTAATAAAGCATGCTTTTTCATCAAAAAGATAATTCACATACACTAAATACATTTCACTATAACAATACGAGGAAAAAATAGGTACTTACGGGCAACATTACATATGGTTTAGGTAATACAGAAAACTAATAATTATATTTGAAGCTCAAAAAGAATGACTCATATCGAAGTAAAAATTTCCGCATTAAGTTCAACGAACAAATGCCGAAAAGATTCAGTCTAGTATGAAATACTTATTCCATTAAAACGTCGGTCGATCTATTTAAGTAATAATAAATAAAGCGGACGATTTGAAATGAACGGTCAAGTACGATAAAATAATAAAAAGAGCGACATGACTCATTCCGCGTTTCAGTAGCTTTAGAATCAATGAATGATATAAAAATCTTTCATAAAATATTCATTGACAAGAAAAATAAAAACAGAATCCAAAAGTAATGTCACTCTTACTTCTACTTACTCACAGTTTGTGTGGTTGCCAAAGTTTAAAAAAGCTTTTCTGATTACCATGAAAACTAGGTTTCAAAGGAATGGCAACTGATTTCACCGGCATCATGCACAAATTACAAAATATTTATATTTGTAAACATGGCGCGAACTGCAAGGTAGTTTTGTGAACATTTTGTTCATTTTTTAAAATGTTAATTATTTTTAGAGTCGAAAATGTGGCCCGAAGTAGGATTGTACCGTGTACAATGTTTTTTAATTATTATATGAGCAAAGGATTTCAAAATTAACAACTGTATATCATTCTATATGCATTTAAATCATTAACTTGAAAAATTAAAAACTTTTTTCTTTCCTAAAATGAGAAATACACATTTTAACAGCATTAAATAAATTGATGATTCATTTAGGTGTTAAAGAAAAAACACATTTAATGTAATGTATCAAACAAAGTATATTACACGACAAAATAAATGCATGTTTTTGTTTTGGTACGATGGGAATAAATATATAAAGGAGTTTTTGTGCGTTTACATAAAAATCAAAGTTATTTAAATATAGCTTTTCCAGTTTTGATTTTCTACTTCGTCGTTGCAATGAAAATTCTTTAATTATTATATAAAATTTCACAAGCTCGCTAAAATTAATTTCTATATATGAGAATGTACTGTATAATGAATATGTACTGTGTGTAATTTCTTTATAAAAGTATGTACTTTTTGGAAGAATTCTTGTTCTTGTTGCCTACTGTTTGTGTGATAGATTTGGATATATTCTAATGGTATTTTTATAAACTACTAACATAAAAGGGTTGCATATACTTTAGGGTGCCCCTTGGTTTTTATCAATTTGAAACCAATTGAATGAGGCTGAGTATGATAAAAAAATTTTATTATGTGTATATTATTGCCAAGTGTTTTTGGCAGGATTTTTATTCTATTAATACTTGAAGCAACAAAAAAATCGCTTAGTTTTGCCAAGGACATCCTAAAATATATTTTTCACAGCTTAAAAACTTTACTATAATTGTATCATGTGACTAAATGAATTTCATTTATAAAATTTTTTAATTTTCTGCTCTTTAATAAATTATTCAAAATATTTTAAATTATAGTTAATCATTTAAAATACTGCAAAAAAATTTAATGAACATTTCAAATGCATGTTATTTTTAATTAATGAAATAAATCTAGAACACAAGCTTGGAAACCAAAATATACAAATATGGCAATAAAAAGTGAAGTTGTCTGAGTTTCTAACAAAAAGAAATTAAATCATAACAGGTTAAATATATTAAAAATATATATAATATATAGCTTTTTAACTGTTTAATGTTAATTATAACTTTTAAGCATCTTGTATTTTTTTATCATTAATTTCATTGATTATAGATCTGCTAAAGATTTATGGTCTCTTGTAACTGGATTTTCAATCCTAAATTATAAGGTAAGGCATATTATACAGGCATTTCTTTTAAAGCAGATTGTAACTATAATTATTCTTAAATTCTTTATTTATTGTGTTTTTATTTTTTAAAGGAACTAGTACAGTATGAAATTGAAAAAAACAGTGATCATATTATCAATGGAATTCTCTACTTTAAAAAATCAAAGTAAGCTATATAACATAACAAATATTATTATTCTCTTCATGTTTGGTACTCATAGTTTTAATTGTTGGTATTAATAGTCATTCAAAAACTATTTATTTTATTTTAGCCAAGCATCATTGGATACAGTAAAGAAAACTGTTGATGAAAATTGCTTTGAATTTATTAGTAAACTTAGCAAATTTATTGTATGTACATTTTTATTCTTATTAATACTTTTACATTTAATTTAATATTTTTTCTGCTAATTTACTTTGTTAAAAGTGTTAAAAACTTTTCATATTAAAGTATTTTTGCATTTTATTTGTTAATATAATTATATGTTTGATATATATGTACTTCTATTCAAATTATGCATATTATAAAAGCGTTTTTTACAATCCCTTTTTAAGGCTTATTAGTATGTTAAAGAATTTCAACATATAATGTAGAGACACACACAAAAAGATCTATATTCCCGAAATTAAATTTCTAAGTCCTGAATGTGCAATTTTTTATTTTTCATGGTTGAAAAACTTAATGAAAGTTAATTTTTTGTTGTCAAATTAAAAATATTTCATTCAAATAAATAATAACTAATATGTTAAATGAAATAAATTGATGTCAGATTCTTCTAAAAAAATTATTTAATTAAAATTTTTTAGTAAAAAATACTTAATAATCAATCACATTATTTCATTATAATTAATTATTTAGTATAATCTGTTTGCCATAATGTGAAACTCTTTAACCTAACCTTTGTAATTATATATTATTGTTTGTTGATCATCCTCTTGAATATTGATGTCTTTGTAAATATTTCTCATATTTATATGATATTATGGTCTGAGAAATATATTATCTGTTTCAACCCTGTATCTTTTTTCAATGAACCAGTTTTTCTATGTCCTTTGTACTGTATTACTATTTTAGGATTACTATATCTTATTAAAAAATTAATTATCTTCTAAATTGAAAAAAATTAATATAAGAAATTTATGTTGTTCTATGTTTTATTTACATTAAAGTCCAAATTATTTGAGGCAAACTGATGTTTTAATTGTGTACTAAAAGCTTCCTTAACAATGACATTATATAACATGAAATTAAAATAAATTTTTTTTTAATTCAACTATTTTACTGTAAATATTTTCAAATATAAGGAAATCCATTTGAAATTATATTAATCGTTACATTTTAAAAATGGTACAAAATGCTGATAAAAGCAGAGGTGCCCAATGACATACAAACCCAATTCTAAGAAGAAGGAGAAGAAGAATCGTTACATTTGAAAATGATATTAATTGAAAATAATTAGTTTCTGAATTAAACTTTTTAGATTTCTAAAATTAGTTTAAAAATTCTGCATTATAATTATATCTCTCAAAATAAAAGAAAAATATGTTCTATCTGTAATATTCATATTGTTGACAAGCATCTTTCCTAAATATTTGCTAAGCTTGTCTTCTAGATTTTATAAATTATGCATTTATCATTTTTATAAATTCAGTGTTTAAATTTCTTTTGATTATCCTAAAAATTTCCTTTGAAATATTAAAGCAAAGAACTATTTTCTATTTTCATTAGAAGTTAGAGCTATATTTAATATGCCTCAAATAATTCTTCATTCTCTTCTAACAACTTTCTGACACCAGCCTATAAATTTATTTATCTCATAGTCTTAATGATTTTATGATATAATTTATTATTGCACAATTATTGTATTTATGTCTTTGAAATGTATTAATAACTTTAATAAATAATATATATTTATTTTATTAATTATTTAATGCTTTGTCACTTGACCCTTTTCATGATTAGAAGATTGAGATCTGTAAAGCATAGTGAAAAAACTATAATTTTAACTTTGATTTTTTTGCAACATTTTAGTAATTTCTTTTTTTGTGAAAAGAAAAAAAGTTTATTTTTGGTGATATTATGTGTGTATAAAGTCTATAAAGATGTAAAAAATAAGGTAAAACTTCAGGATAATTAATTTTACTAAAAGGCAGGTGAAATGACATAATGGCAATTGTTCATAATTTTGTATTAATTTCTTTTTGTGTATTAGCATTTTTAAAGTTTGCTGAGCTTGTCTTCTAGATTATATTCTGATCAGTATGCATATATATATGAATTGTAAGTATTTTCACTTAGTTAAAATCTTAATATTTTTGCTGAAAAATGTACATAAATTAAAAATGCAAGTTGATTAGATTTTTCACAGAAATATTATGACACTAAAAGAGATAACAAGTAGATATTTTGCAGATTTTATAATATTTTCTGTGATAAAAAATATTTGGTAAAAATATTTTTTATTTGGGAGCATTTTAAAGTGAGAAACAAGGTACTGAAGTTCTAGTTACTTTTATTTAACTAAATTGACACTTTAAATATACTCTGAAGTGGAGGTGCAGGGAAAGCCTTTATGGCCTTAGACAACTATTGCCTTAACTTTACATTTGGTAATATGCAGTCTACCAAATCAGAGTAAGAATAGAGGAAGAGAGAAAAAAAAAAAAAAAAAAAAAAAAAAAAGCTGATAAAGTTTCCTAAAAGTTGTTAAAGAAAAGTGCTTTAAATTGTAATGTTTACTTTTTTATTGTTTAGTACAATAAGTGTTATTTCTAAAGTTTCTATTTTATCTTTGTTAATTATCATTTAGCTTAATCCTAGTATACATAAACATGGTGGAATAGGTGCAATTGGTAATAGTTAGGAGGGTGATAAAATTCAGAATCTGGCTTTATCCTATGAGTCAGTACGGATGCCAAATGCATCAATCGTGTAGGTTACTGCTTTAGAATTGATTCATTTTGGGATTTCATGACATATTCTAATGTGTGCAGATAGTTTGCCCTTGAAACTTATGTTGTTTCATTTTTTCTAAGAATATTTTTAAATGGTTGTGTGGGTGTGAAGTTTTGATTATTTTCTTACAAATTAAAAATTAGTTAGATTAATAATTTTATAAAATTGTTAAATTTGTAATTTATATTTTTGAAAGTTATTTTCGTGATAGTTTTTTTTTAATTTGAAAGGTAAGGGAAATTGATTAGGTAAGCACTTTTACATTGTGTTATTCTATTTTATTTGCTATTTTTTATAGTAAAATATGTATTGTTTAGGAATATTTAAGATAAGTTTCTTGTTGAATTGTATTTCTTGATTAATTAAAACTAGAATAATCTATTGTAAGAAGTCTGCCACAATGTCTGGTTAATTAGAAGCCTGGATTTTCTAAAATATGTTTGTTATTTATGTTAGTGATCTAGATTTATAGTACAGTTGTTAATATCGGCTTGGTTTTGCTATGCACAGTGTATTTTTAAAGGATTTATATTCTTTTTTATTAAATGGAAAAAATTAAAAAAATTAATAATTAACTGATTATACAAATAATAGTATTGACTTTTAAACACCTATATTTATTTTGTAATATGCAAATTTTGTAAAATATGTGTAATTAAGTTTGCAAAAGTTCTTTAATGAGTAAATATAACAAAATATTCAAAATTTCAAAATACTGCAAGAATCTAATACTTAGAGTTAAGTATTGAATGCAATTAGAATTCTGAAAATTGCAATTTTCTATTGACTTGTTGTTGTAATTGATTTGATGAGATTCAATGGGTTATTTCTTTTCAACATTTTCCATTTGGAGATCTTGTTATTTTCTATTGGCAATATTTTTGAAAATCATGTCAAATGTGTTACATATATTAGGATTTAACCCCTTTTAAGTCTTTGATGTTCGCATGTGATTCAGAATCCACTTTAAATTGTAGTATCCAATCTAATTAGCTTTCATATGTAAAAAATTGCAATTGAACTATAAATCTATTAACTACTGTTAAATTTATATATAAGAATTATTTAAAGTGTTCAAAATAAAAAATTAAATTGTGTTAATGTAATAGGATTAACTGTCTTTTTTTTAAATTTTGTAATATATTGTGAATATATTTTAAAAAATATTAAAAATAAATAGTTTATCTTTTTAATAAAATAAATACTAATTTAATCTTAATTAGGATGTGGATGCGTTACAGTGCTATGATCTGTTTTTGTCTTATGCTGCTAATGAATTCAAAGGTACTCAGAAAACTCTTGAGGTATGATTTTAAATGTTGAATTTGCTTAATAAGTAAAATTTTCTTTTTGTACATTTGATGTTTTTAAACCAATATATCTAATATACCAAATCATCACATCCTTGACATTTTTATTTTTACTTCTATTTTTCATAAAATTATTTTAGCTTACTATTTAATTTTATTAATATTTTTATTTCAGGCACATTTGAGTAATGAACGTCAAGTCCATGTTTTGTTACTTGAGGTATTAAAAATTTAATTTTATTTTGCTTATATGTTTTTTAAATATATTTGCACATTTATTGTTTTTTTTTTACTTAATTCTTAAATATAGAAACATTTTTTCTCAAATTTGTTTGCTAATTTTTTTTAAGTAGATAGTTTTTAAGAGTAAGTTTCTTATCAAAAATTGATTCCTCTTAAAATTTTAGTAAACAATAAATTCCCCAAAATAGATTAAAAAAAACACACTTTTCTATTCTGCATTTTTCTCTTTCTCATAAAAATATTAATATTTTCATTAGAAGACATTTCATTAGGAACAAGCATGTTATTATTAATGCTTATATACTATTTATAATTACTTAAATTTTGTAGTAAAAAAAAGTGTAATTAAAAATAAAACTAGTGTAGTGAAACTAAAGGATGATTATCTTATTTAGTTCCACCACATTAAACATTTCTTATTAACATATTTTTAATTATAGAAGCCCTGTGGCTTAGTGGCAGCGTTTCAAGCTTCCATGACATAGGTCCGAGGTTCGATCTTCGGGCCGGGCAAAGTTGACTCAGCCTTTCATCCCTTCAGTGGGTCGATTAACTGAGTACCAAACATGCTTGGGAACTAAACACTGGGGGTCTTACGTTAGGCTGACCATCTAACTGGGACATATGCTTCGCACCCCAGGGCCCTTGGTCATGAAAACAGTTATGGGCACTGTAGGCCTTGGCCCACATAAGCTGTCGTGCCATGAAGTTTAGTTTATTTTTAATTATATTTTAAAAAAAGTTATTTATTAATGAAGTAAGTAAATTATTACACACACATATCTATATATATCTAAAATGTAATGTTTATTTTTTGATCAGGAATATTTCCTTTTAAATAATATGTAAGCTCATTGTCTTTCTTCAATTTAAATAATTTAAAAGCTGTAATTATCAAAATTGATTAAGTATTGATTTTAAATAAATTTAATAATTCTTGCTACAAGAGGGGAGAAATATTTTTATTTCTTGTAAATTTCTGTTTCATGGAAACTTATTAATAATATTCATGTTATTTCTATAATTGCTTGATGGTTACTGTAAATCATGCATTGCTATTAAAAGTGGAGTTACCCAAGCAGCAAAGTTAAATCAATTATAGAAATAACATGCTTCTATAATAACTAAGTTTTTAATTAACCAAGCAATGGCAGGCATGTAAAAGTCCTTTACATTTCTGCCAAACAAAGGTGAATAACCAAGTTGTAAAATAAAGTCAATGATGTGATTAATATCAGATTTTACCATACTGTGATTTTAATTAATCAAACAATTGCTCAAATTTTGAAAAAAAATTTGTAGTGCATCAAAATAAGAGTCAACAGCTGAACTTTAACATGAACATTAGTTTCTAAAGTATTTGATTTTGTTAATCAAGCAGTTTGCACATACAATATAGCAGTATTACAATTAAATGTATGTCTATAGATTATATATTTTAACTTATAAATGTCATATGATATAGAACTATAATATCATAACAATATTACAATTCCCTTCATATATCAAAGTCACAAGTTGAACACATCCCATAATTCATTTATTAGTTTGAAAAAATATGAATATTTAATAATTATTTTTGATTGTGGCATTATAAAAATTTACGAAAAATTGCCGTTAAGTGTCTGGATAAGATTAAATTGGACACTTATAAAATTCAAATATGAACATATACAATTTAAATAATCTACACTTGTTGCTTATTACATGACAAGTATTAAGTATTGAAGTGCAATCTAGTGGTGAATTGATTACATTGCAACGATAGTTTTTACAATTCAACAGCAAACCTATGTATACTTGAAATATTTCTACATTATATTTAATAATAATGAATTTACTTATTTGAGTCAAATTCACTGTTTTATGCACAAATACATAAAATGCTCACTTTATTGGCACTCATAGAAATAGCTTTGACACTGGTAGTACAATACAGTCTTTTGAAACATATATACTCTTATATTTATAAATAAAGAATGTATCAGCAAAACAAAGAAAAATATTTATAACCTTTAATTTAAAAATTCATCTAAAATAAAAATTGAAATTTCGTATTAAAATATACTAGATTTATTTCAGTAACAACTTTGAAATAGCTTTATAAATATTTATATAACATTCGTTAAAATTCAAGGATTACTGAAGCTACAATCAAATTTTGCACATTTTGGAATTTTTGACAGATGGTAGTAATTTACCAGTTTGATGCATTTGGTGGTCACATATCAGGTGGTAAAATTCAATCAAATAATCTTTCCTGAAGCTTTTTAAAATAAGTCTATAAATTTTTTTTTATCAAATTGCAACTTGAAAATATCAAGTTGCAATTTTCAAGCACATTGGGGAAATGCTTGCTGACATATTTAAAACATTTTACTGTAAAACAAACTTGAGGATGTTGTTTTAGTTTCTGATAGTTGCCACAACTTAATGTGATGCATTTTGTATCAATGGACATAATATATTAAATTGTTACTAAGTATGAGTATAACAATCAGCATAGCTATAAGTTTGGTAACCTATATTGTTCAAATGAATAATAAGATTATATTTTACAAGTTTCAAAGTAATGATGATAAAACTCAGGAAAACCTCTAGTAGTTTTTTTAAAATGATTCTTTAGAGTTGTTCATTTCAATAATTTTATCTAAAAGAAGTACAGATGTGAAGTATTATTAAAAGCACCCCAAGTATCTGGAAGAGTATCTAAAGCAATTTCCTTTCTATCCAGAATGTTATAAATCTTAGAAACATGCTGATGTAAAACTGTTTCTGTGGATTTATCTGGTTGATAAATGAATGATAGATTATACAAAAGACAATTATTTCCAAAGTACATTTCTAACATGCATATTAATAATTTTTGCCACAATTTTGAGGAAGAATGAAGAGGATGAAAGGTGTGAAAGACAGCCTAACCAAAGTTATCTTTGCCAAGCTTAAGAATGAAAACAATCATAGTCTTTGATAATATCATGAAACATATCCTAATGCAAGGTTAGCACCGTATAATCTAACTAGGACTGGAATAAAAAAGTTCTCAGTCTTTTTTCGATCATAATAAGCATTATTCAATCAGGCTTAGGGCTTTAAGTGATTTTGAAGAGGCAATAGCTTACAAAACAGTATGATAATCAAAACTATTTTTAGCATAGATCCAGTTATTTCTGATTAATCTTATTAAAGAGCCAATAAAATGTTGCCCATCAAATGTTTAATAATAAATTCTAAAAGGCTCTTACCTCTTTTATTAGAGTCTACTTCCTTAGGCCACATAATGAGCATTGCAGTTTTGTTCCGAGGATAGCCTGCAATTTATATTCTGCACAAAACTTCATCAGCTCATACTGAGTAGATTCAGGAGATGCCTTTCCTTTATGGAGAAGATGGACTGAAATAAATTTTCTTTGTCAGATTTCTTATCAGATTTTCAAGATTTCTATGTCAATTCTGTATGTTGACTTTGACTTTCACCGCAGTAAGATCTGTGTGAATGAATTCATGAAAAGTTAAAACTTTAATATCATTATGTCAAAGAAACAAATTCCTGCATTATTATTGAAGCTATAAATTAACTTATCCTTAATTCCTTTGAAACAACGAATTCTGCCCCTGACAAGTTAGGGCTCTTGAATTAGGTCCAGGTGTATACTCTCAGTCGGAAATTTCCTGCTAAAGTTGTTGGCCCCACTACTACTGAGATGGATGTCAGTCTGAAGAACCATCACAGCCATCATCCTTGAGGGTTTGTTAAGAACTTTAGCCTGCATTCAGTGAAGTGTAATGTAGAGTTTATATCTTTTACCAAGTGTAGCCACGTTATTTTCAGGCACTTTAAAGACAATGGTTTGTTCTGATTGATTGTTCTTCAAGTAAAGGATTATTCATATGATTTAAGCCTACCATTTTATTGCTGTATTTTATTCAATATCTCTTTAGGGTCAAGTTTGCAATAGATCCTAGGTAGTTTTGCAATAATTTTGATATTTAAATAAATTTCTTTGTTTCTGTCAACTATTGCTGCTCCTGCCATGGATTAATATCACCTACTGTCTCTTGAGATTTGCACAATTAATAAGAACAGCATTTTCAAGTTTACAAGATGGGAAATCAGAGGCATAACCCTTGTAATTATCAGCATTTTTTGTTTGTGACAAGTTCCAAATCTAAAGCTTATTCTTCCGATAGGTGCTTCTCAAGATGCCCTTACAACCACTTAACAGCCATGAGAGCCTCCTTGTAGGTTTCATCTTCACGCTTATCTTTCCTAGCAATCTTTGAGACTGTTCCCTGTTTCAATGACTGAGATTATCTTTCTCATCTTTTTCCTTGGAATTTTTAACCCAAGTAAGCTTGTTGAGTTTTAACTTTGGGTCAATTTTCTTTCCTGTGCTGTGCACAACCCATTATTAATTTTTATCCTATCTAGAAATCATGATACTAATAACTTTCTGCTATACTCCACAATGTGGTGGACTGGAAGTTATTTCTACCTCTGGCACCAAAGCCATTATTTCTATTCGTTCAGTTGATTTATTTTGGGTTTCCTTATCTTGTAATGACAGGACGTTTTATCTGTGTGTATGAGCAGTGTCTTTAGTTTTTGGTAATTTTTCACCCATATATAATACTTAGGAAGTAAGAAAATTCACACATCAAGTCTGAATTACTGAGTGAGGCAAGATACTTAACAGTTTGCCATGCATAATAGAAGTCTTGTTAAGGTACTGAAACCATAATGCCATTTAACTTAGGCACGGGTTGCATAACACTAAAGTTACGTAAGAATGCTTCATGATTTCTTACAAAGATGTCTTTTCAAAGAAAAAAGGATGTTCGGCAATCTACTATGTGTTGACATACCTGGTAGCTGCTCAAGTCCCAAGTAAATTTCCTTACTCATCAGTAACATTGTAGGACTGGGTCCATGCAACTCTGATAGACTTCCATTTCAACTTCAAAACTTCAATAATTTATAACAATAAAATGTTTCTTCAAAGTATCAATAAAATACAAAATGGTTAAGGATTATCATTAAAAGCCAATCGCCTTTTTGAGTTAACTTCATTTCATCAAATCTCAAAACTAAAATAATACATAATTAAATTCCTATAAGGTAAACAGACTGACTCACCTTATGGGAATGATTTACAGCCTGTAACACCATCTACATTTTCCAGAGAACAAAAGAAAATTGGAGTTATAGATTTTGAATATTTGGAGTTTTCGGTTCTTACAGTTATCACAGTTTATTCTGACTCTTCAGAGCTTAGACATGTAACCATTTAAGCATTTAAAACAACAAATGTATTTCATTTTTACATTTCTAAAAATTATAGTATTTCATAAAGGTTTTTTTCTTGATTGGTTTATTTTAAATGATATTTCTTTTGAAAATGTTTGTTACTTAAATTATAAAAACAAAAATATGTGGACTTTTTTGTTTTCATTTGATTTTTTATTACATAGCCTAACATTATGATTTTTTAATGCATTTTTTTTTAAAAAAAAGGCAGCTTTTCACTTTCCATTTCATTGGTTTTCATTTTGTATTTGAATATTTATTTTATGCTGGCATTGAAATGTTCATGATATAAGTATTGGCAAATTATATTTATTTTGCCATATTTTACATACAATTAAATCATGATGTGATATTGAAACCAATATTGTGAAGTGAACTATTGGTGGCAATTTACCATACAATTTCAAATATATACTATCATTATAATTTTTAAACGTACCAAATGTAACCATTATTGAAATTTTTTTATTGGTATATAGTCATGGATTGGTTTGTTTGTTACAGATTATTTTTATTATTACCAATGAAAGTATATATCCAAGATGAGTTCCATAAAAAATTATTGTGTTTGTATTCTTTCTTTTGTTTCCTAAGTTTTATTTTATAATTTTCATATTGTTATATTTTGATGCTTTTATAGAGTAGTGTTAGTTACTATGTTAACTTTATTCTTTCACTTTAATTATCATACATCAGTTCTAAATAAAAATCAGCATAAAAATGTTAATTAAGTTTTTCATTAGTTGGTAAATAAAAGATTAAAGCCTATGCAGACTAATTTAAACTAAACATCTAATATTAATATTATATTTTAATTTACAGATATGGCATTATTACTATGGTGAACGCTTATATTATTTATTGACTTTAAAGCATATTCTCAGCCACTGGCAAGATGATTCAGATTCATATAAAGTAAGTTTTTATTTTATGAGTTACTTAATAATAGCTTCCATTTACAGCATTTGATGATTTGAAACTATTTATTTTTTTTAGTTTTATCAGTTAGGAAGCATTAAAGTAATCTTACAAATAAAAAACAATTTAAATCAATGTAAATTAGTCAACAATTGTTTTAGTTTTGTTATCAGTTTTGAAGCTGTATTTGTTTATCATATTTTAATATAATTATTTGGTTTGTCATTTCTTTCAGATATTCTTGAAGTTTTTTTGAAATTGTCATTCTTATCTTTCAAAATTTCATTAATATTGTACTGCGCTTCAAGGGTTAGTCTCGATTGATAGTTGAATAAAGCAACCACTTAATGAACACAAGACTTTTATTCGTAAAAAATTTCACTAGATATAAGAAATTCCCGCTCTAACAATCACAATTATACAGCTACAATTCGTCAGATATAACAAGAAACAGCTTCCAATCACAGGTCTCGAATACCTCAGACAGAGAGCAACTACCAGTCGCAACTAATCGTCTTCACTCACGGACTGTCTTCACAAAAACTGCCTCTTCCATGTCGGGCTGTGGTATTTATACCTGACTTGGTGGAGAAATCTACCAGTTTTGCCAAGTTTCTGGAAGCTTCTAGGCTATCTCGCTAAATATTGGTCCTAAAGCTTAGTTAACGGATGTTTCCAGAAGTATCTATTTCTCGCCAAGAATCTTGCCAACTTGCCAAGTGTTCTTGCCAAAACATCACCAAATCATTAAAAAATCCGCTTTATAACTACAATATGTCTAAATACCGCAATTTTTTGCCCAAGATGTGAGTATTTCCGATTTGTCTGAGATATTTTAAGACAAATACAGTTATTATTTATATATTTGTAACAATATTATAAAAAAGAATGTGTCATTATTATGTATTTTTGGATTGCTAGATTACTAAAATATTAATAGTATCAAAAAAATTTATTTTATAAAATCATTTTTCAAAATAATGTTTTTTATGTTAAAATTACACATTGTTTATTTAATTGATTCTAAATTTCTTTATTTAGATAATTCTAAATTTTTTTTTAAAAAAAATTTAGAATTAAAGTCATTCATTCAAATATATCAGAAAAGGTAGTGAATGAGAGAAAATATAATGTTTGTTAAAGTGGAAATTCATTCAAAGCATGAGCAAAATAGCTAAAATAAAAAATAGTTTCTGGGAAAAGGATTAATGTCAGATTTTTGCTTAAATTAAATTGATCATTAATTAATACTTTTCATTTATGTTCCAATAAAACAATTCATTTCAATAAGAAATATGAGGGAAAAAATGTCCTAATGCAGATTTATTTATATTTAAATTGCTTGAATGTTTAATAGTTTTCTGAAACATTGTAATGTAAAACTAAAAAATTATGGTGATTTTTTTCAAAATAATTTTAAAACATAATTCTTGAATACTTCTGAATAATATAAAATATCTATCAATATTTAAAACTAATTAAGACAAATGACATTTGTTTATGTGAATCTTAAAGTATATAATAAATTTTAAGTTCTTGTGTAATGTTGTGTGTAAAATGAACAATATAATGGATCAGAAACACATTATGTAGTTCTAATATTAGCAGTTTTTCCCTTGTAAAGAACTTTTAGAAAGAGTTATTTTTAGATACATAAATTAAAAGGCCTTCTAAAAGCAAATATTCTGGAAATATATTTTGCTGACACATATAAATTTATCTTAAACCATTATGTGTTGCCATAATTAATGTATATTATATTTTATTACATAAATTACTAATTATGTCCTTTTAGAAAGGATTGCTTAATATGCAGGGTTATTACAAATAAATCATCAGGTTTTGATGCAGTATTACTTCCGAACTAGGAAACACATGTTTCCATGGCAACTCAAACCAAACTAGAAAGTGTTACTACAGTTTTATGCTGCATATGTGCAATGTGTGTATGGTTGCCATAGTTGTTGTGCTAATGTCATATTCAATACGGTGACTGGAGAGCGGAAAGAGCTTTGTGTACTAGAATTACCAAAGTGTGAATTGTTCATAACCATTAACAGAGCATTCCAGCAGGCATATGAATGCAAACCCTCAATCTAACAAAACATTCTGGTCTGGTGTTGAAAGTTCAAAGAAACCAGTTGCTTATGTTGAAGCAAAAGCTCCGGCTGATCAATTGTTACTGTAGAAACAGTTAAAAGAATTAGACAGAGTTTCATCCGTAGTCCCAAAAAATTAACAATCTGCAAAAAGCCACAAATTTTCCATTCCCTAGCCAACTGTGTGGAAAATATTTTGAGGAACATGATATAAGCCTTATTGTATGCAGCTATTGCATACAATAAGGAATCAAAACAGAAAGATGCAATCAAACAAAGTAAAGTGTGGGGCGAACTGAACTATATATCGCCTTGACATGTGCTGCATCACTTCAAGGAGCACATGTTGAACATCTGTAGTATGAGTGTCAATCTAATATACTTTTGGTCTTTTTTCATGTATAACAAACTCATTGTTGTAACCTAATTTTGTTCCAAATTAAACACTTCAGAAACCTGATGATTCTTTTGTGACAACCCTGTAATATTTTATCTTTTGTTATGAGTAATTACTTTAATAACTCTTGATTTAATTAGTTTCTAAATT
Organism: Latrodectus hesperus; assembly: GCA_037975125.1. NCBI lineage: Eukaryota > Metazoa > Arthropoda > Arachnida > Araneae > Theridiidae > Latrodectus > Latrodectus hesperus. The sequence continues at coordinate 68,598,063 of CM075850.1, read as the reverse complement.
CATCCATTTTGTTGAACTAAAATTGCCGATTTTGAACACTTTATTTTATACCACAAATTCTATTCAGTTTTATTAAGTCTTTTGTCTGCAATTAGAAAATTAAAGAAAAATATATTAATATTAGTAAATTGCATTGAAAAGGTTAAATTAATAAAAAAAATTAAAACAATTTTGATAAATACAATGCATTAAAATATTGTTCGTCACTAAAGTACTAAGTTATTGAATTGTAAAAGTTTTTAAAAAGTTAAATATTATTTTTCTGTTGTATTTGTGACTGAAATGGTTTCTTTTATTTAATGATTTGCTCTAAGTATTCAAAAAATTCTTTTTTTCGTCACATGTTAATATTCGAAGTAATTTTACAAAATATTTAAATACTGTATCTTATGTATTCATTATATTTGCAAATAAACTGATAATGGAGAAACATGAAACACAATAACTAGATGCACACTATACATGTAACTATTAATTTTTGTTATTATAAATTGCATGCATTATATGCTCAACTAATTATATGTAAATTACAATGATTAAGATGCAACTGGGTTAAAATTCTTTTATTATTATTTAGTTTTCAATTATATGAGGTTAAAAAGTATGCTTCTCATTATGTTGTAAAATAAAATTATGCTAACACATTTCTTTATTTTGACTAAATGCATAATATGAATTTTTCTCTGATATTATTAATTGTAAATTAACTTATTATATTTCTTTTAAAAAATTTAAATTTATCATCCTGTGCAATTTTTTGCTATTTCAGGAAATTTATGAAGCTTTCTTTGAAAAATATAATAAAGATAATGTAGTTGTGTCCAAAGTAAGGAAGTCTATCTTTTTTGATATTTTCAAATAGTTTTTTTTAATAATTTATAATTACTGAAATTTTTTATTGAAATTTAATTTTTAACTATTTAGGTTATAAAACAGATGGAGACTTCTATTAGTACTGAGCTTCCAACAAAAGAAACTCATGGAGCCTATATGGTAAATTTATTTTTCACTAGTTTCACATTTTATCTTTTACATATTGAATAATTCTCTTCATTTAAGATTTTATTAAAAGTGTAATTTTATGCATTTACTGTAGTTATTTTGTACTTAAATCTAGAGCACAATTTCACTACTCTACTTTTTTAAGTATTATATTTTTCTTATTATATTTTTTTATAAATTGTTTTTAATGTGTTTGATCAAAAAATACATAGAAAAATTTTTGTTCCAATATTTTATAATATGAAATATTTCATGTTTATTTTCTTGAATTTTGATTAGTGTCAAACGCCAGTCAAATGATTTAAGTAAAGTATGAAAGCACTTTTGTGATTATCTGCTGTTCAAGTTAATGTATTGGAATGTGACTCTGTTTTTAAAAGGATTTTACAGCTTTATAGAAGAATAAGTCATGAAAACATCTATATGGTTTTAAAATTGTATTTAAGACTATTTTGATTCCATTAAAGATTGAGTATAACCTTTTATTCCAATTTACTAATGAATACAATATATGATTTCTGCTTATGGAAAAAAATTAACTTCTCTGCTTTGCTCATTTGGTAAAGCCTTAAATGTGCATTATCAGTTAGCAATTTAATTGTAGAAATAAAAAAAAGTTTTGTATGTTAATGATATTACATTTAAAACTAAGTGTCAACAGTACAATAATTGATAAAGACTTATTTAGTTCTGGATCTAATCCCTGACAAATGTATCAGCTATATTTAGATGAACAAAAATAGAAAAAAGGTTGCATGTAATAATGGAAAAATTCAATAAAACTGATAAATTCAAAATGTAATAGAAACATTGGAAGATGATATAAATACGTATGAAAAATCTATAACAGACTATGACAAAAATTCCTAAAGAGTTAAAAAATTAGCATTGACTTTTAAGTTAAATATGTGTGTCCTTTTAGAAAAAGCAGAAGTTAGTAATAATAATGTGTTAACATGTAAGTTTACTGAATAATAAATAAACTGAATAAGAAAGACATGGAATTAGGTTTTAAAGTAGGTTTTGAAAATGAACACAAGAAAAAATTATACTTATAAAATAATTATAAAAAGAAGATAATTAAAAACTTGAAAATCTTTTTAAAATCTTGGAATTTGTTTCTTAAGAATCTACAATCCTTAATTTTGATTAGAATCATTGTTGAGAAAACAATTTAAGTATGGTACCAAGATTTTTTAAAGGATGTAACATATTTTATTCATTGATTTAAGATGTACAGTAGTATTTCAGTTATCAGGTTTATTTATATATGTTATATTTAAAGCTTATTGCTGTGATTTTTTTCTTTTTTTTACATTTTATAATGAAAATGTCTCATATTTTATAATAAAATCTAAGGACTACTAATAACTTAGATTTAATATATGATATGAGGTCTTAATTTCTCATCTTTATGTCTTTGGTCTGTTAAATAGTCATTTTAAATGATATACGAGGGTCACTCTGAAATTTTTGAGATACAACTAGGTTTTTAAAGTTATACTTACAAAATTTTAGGCGTGTTCATAGTAGTCTCCTCCAGCATCAATGCACTTTTGTAGACGAATTTTCCACAGATTAAATGCCTCAAACCATTCATTTCTTTGAATAGATGAAAAAAATGCATTTATAGCCACATTAATCTCTTCTTCTGAATGAAAACAGCGTCCACAGAAGTTCTTTTTTAGATTAAAGAATAACCAAAAGTCGCACATAGCTAGATCAGGTGAATACGGCGGATGTTCGATCACTTTAATTTATTTTTGTTTAAGAAACTCAACTGTTAATCTGGCTGTATGTGAAGAGGCATTGTCATGGTGAAGCATTAGTCCCCTAACGTTCAGTTCTTGTAGAATTTCTGGAAGACATTTATTGGTATACCAGTTTGCTGTTACTGTCTTCTGTTCTTCCAACTTGATGGCTTTGACCTATCTCATACTTCTGAAGAAAACGGCATACATCACTTTTTTCAGTGCATGTTGTTTCTTCACCATTGTCGGCGTGGGATCATCTTCAAAGACCCATAATTTGCTTTCTTGACGTGTTGGAATATCAAAAAACGGTATGTACATTTCATCACCTGTTACAATTTTAGAAATGATGCGGTGGGCACCATCATTCAGCATATTAAGAGTTACTTTACTGAGTCTGACACGCTCCTCTTTTTGATGCTCAGTTAGATTAAACTACTTTTTTCATATGTAATTCTTCATGAATGATTTTGTGTATTGCTGCGGATCCAATGTTAAGTTCCTTCTGTATCATTTAATAGGTACAGTGATTATCATCCATTAACATTTTTCGTATGGCAGACACATTATCAAGGATTACTGCCGATGTCGGCCTTCATGTGTGTTCTTCATCCTGAAGAAAATTGCAACCTGTTCTAAATTCTCTAAACCATCTGAATACAGTAGCACGAGCTGGAGATTCATCACCAAATACTAATTGCAACCGTTGAACGCATTCTTCTTGATTTAATCCTGCTTTGAAATCGTAGAAAATCATAGTGCAAAAATGTTCTCGCGTCAACTCCATTTTCTCTTCTGTTTAAAATTTATTCCACGCTAAACAAGTTGAAGTTAGTCAATAAAAAATTGTCTTCTGTGGTAAAATACTTTGTACTTTAAAATTATAAACCGTTATTTTTATTTTGTAAATTCTCGTCTGCCTGTATCTCAAAAATTTCAGAGTAACCCTTGTATGCCTGCAACGATTTCGTCCAGCACTGATTGAAACCCATATTAACCTATACCATCTATAATTTGATTTTCATAAACAATTTGGTCTATTTCAAGTAGGCCTTTTTCTCTATGCCAAATACTATCTATCTGTTGTCTAATTCTAAATGCAGGGCAGTATATGCTTCAATTTCTTAGCATTAAATTTAGATGTTCTACACCCCACTTTCTCTTATTTTTAGTGCTTTGATGTTAATGAGATATACAATATTGGTTGCTGTATACAGAGATTACCCTTATGAAGATAATTTCAGATATTTTAGTTTCTTTCTTGATACCAAGAAATACTAACTATCTTTTGAGTTGCGTAGCAGTCCTTTCTATTTCATTGAGCTATTAATATCTCACCTGTCAAACATCATCATCAATATCATTATCTGCCCTGCAGATTTTACTGAAAGTCGTTGGTAACTCTTAGGTTTCACTGTAAAAGCTGAATTGGAATCATATTAAAGCATACTTTGGACTTTTATTGAACCATGTAGATAAAAGCTAGGTTTTGTTAGTAAATCCTAGGATTTACCTGACTTTAGGCTCATACAGTAACACATGCACATATATATGTTGTTAAATAGACTAAGTTATATTTCTATGTATGAATGTTTTTTTTCTAGTTTTAAAGTCTCTTTATTTTATTTAATTATTCTACATATTAAACATTTTCTCAATTTTTATAATTTTTTTGTTTCTATTTTATTTTTTGTCATAATGTCAATTTTTTAATGAATTTAATTAATTTCTTTTTACAGACAGATTTATTAGCTTATCACTGGGTTACTTTCATTTTAAAAGAACAGGTTAGTTGTTATTATTATACATTGAAAATTTTGTATTTATTTTCTTAATATTATTTTGTAATTGTTAAAAATTAAATTTAGAAAAACTAAATTAATGTTGAGTATAGCTGATTAATTTTAGCCACTATATTAATTCTGTATTTCCATTTTAATTTAGTAATTTAGTCATCCATTTTAATTTAGTTTGTTTGCGGTATTAGTTATGTTATTATTGTAAAATGAAATGAAGTGAGATATGTGCATCTTATAAAATGTAACTATATAAATTAAGTTAGATAGTGAATAAAGAATATGAAAGGAAAAAATGGCAATCATTTACTGTTGTATCTGTACAATTGAAATCTTAACTTGTAATTTATACAATAATTCTTAAACAGAGAGTGTGTTTAGTGCTAAAATTTAAACTTTTTTGATGTAGGCAGTATTCCTTATTTGTCATGTTAACTTTGATCTGTTTGAATAATATTACTGTCCTTGATATTTAATTTTTTAATTTTTAAAGATTTTATGGGAATAATTTTTTGTTCCTTTCAACATTTCAAAATAACTGATGTGTTAAATATTTTTTATTTATATTTTAAGTATGTTGTTTCATTTTTACTGTCATTTTTTAGAAAAAATTAATTTAATATTTGGTGAAATAAAAATAAACTTTTATGAATCTAAATATATTATCAATATAGCTTCATCCGCTATGTCAAAAATATTCAATCAAATCATATTTTTTTGTCAATTTATTGTTCCACATCTCATTCTCTTTCTGAAGCAATATTATCTACTTTAAATGTATTATGTCAAAACATGTTGATTAATATCTGAATTTTTCATACGCAAATAAAAGTATTGTGTCTGAATGCAACTATATTTGAGTATTGAATTAAAAGTTGATTTCATCACATGGCATTGTGTTGCTAAAATAGGTTGAGTTTTACTGTTTGTTTTACACTTACCACCACAAGATCAGTTTTTGCCATTAAGTTTTTGTAAATTTCTTACATTTTTCCCCCTTTTCTTAGATTTTTGATACAAAATATAATAATGTTAAAACCATCCCTACAAAAGTAAAAATTTTATTTACTATATTTTCATGTATGCAATAAGCAGATTATGTGTTAAAAAAATTTCGAATTTCATTGTGCATATTATATGTTGTTGCAGATAATTTGATAAAAAAATTTTCTCCATTAGAAAAGCTTGAAATAAAATTTTGAAAGAAATGCCATTTATGCTTTATATAATAAATAACATACTGCCTCAACTTGTCTGACTTATTTCAGCTATAATTAATTTTGTCCTATTATGTTCAAAAACAAATTTGGTTCCTCAGAAAGATATTAAGGCTGCTACTGTCAACCATCATTTTGCATTTTGTCTTGACCTGAGCTGTTTTGTTCTGAAAATATTTAAATTTATATATAATGTGGAAATGAAAGTGTATGAGTAGATTTTCAACTAAGATGCTGTTGAGAAAAAGAAATAAAAAAAATAGTGGCATGTAAGGTCATAAACAAAGCATGCACATAAAAAAAATGTATCCAATGTGTGTAGTTTAAAAAATAATCCATGTCTTTCAATTGATTATGAACAAAACAAATTAATTTTATTTTTAAAAATGTCAAACCATTTGTTTTAAAAATTATTAAAAACTAATAGTTGATAAGTTTTATTAAAATCTTTTCAGAATTATTGCTTTTGATGATTGATCGGGTGCTTTCATCTGTTTGTTGCACTTAATAATGAAGCTCTAAATATCCTCCTATCAGATGTTTTTCTTGATACATTCTTTTTCTCTGCAATTTATTATATTTTTAATCATATTATGTACTTTTTATTTTATGTGACACCACATTGTCAGCAGTATATATTTTCGACTATTTACCAGACAAATTGCTGGGGGTAATGCGACACTTTTTTCTTGTAATCGAGGAAAAAGTCTTGTGGATAACACACTGCTACAGACTATATAGGAAAATATAGTAATAAAAAGGAAATTTTGGGATGTCTATGTTTTAATTTTCTGAAAAGCATTTATCTCTTTATAAAATTTACTAAATTTTATAAACAAGTGCTCCATTTTACAATAAACAAGCAGAATTATTATTTTTGATGCTCATAATTTTAAATATTTAGAAGAAAAAAATAAATGAATAATTAACATAATTTAGATTAATTTTGGTTGCAGAAAGAAAAATATGGTTTTACTTGAGACATATTAAAAAGTGATTACTTGCATATTTATGTGTTATATATAAGCAGTTTGTAGTTATTTTATGATTTAAAGTGGAATTTTTTAATATAACTGTTTATGTTGATAAAAAATGTGACTATTAAATACTGTAAAAATGAACATTAAATTATTTTTTAAGTTTCTTGCAGATGTATATTGTTATTTGTTTGTTATATATTTTCTTTGTTAATATATAGTTCATAATAAAAATGCTCATTCCTTAAATTTCAAGGCAGATTTATTTTAAAGCAACATCTAATATTTATACTATTTGAAACACTTTTTCAGTGTGAGTTACTTCAATTATTGCTGTTGTATTATAAAGTTATTGAACCTGCTGTAGAAGATGTTGAAAAGATGTTTAATCTTTTTCAAGTAAATAAATTGTTCTGATTGTTTTTATTTTGCTTTATATATACAGAGGGTATTAACACATTTTTAGAACGATTTTGGGGGCGTTTAATTAATGTTTAAAATGTAAAGACTATTTTTTAAAATGTTCAATCTGATAGCTTTTTTACTAGACTATAAGTCTGCATCGTGATTTCCATGATATAAGAGCTCTTCGTAAAATTTCCAGGGGTATTCCTTTCCATTCCTCTTCCACTACTTTCCAGAGTCCATCCATCGTGGTGAGTTTGCGTTTAGAAAGAGCTCTTTTTAACAGACCAAAGACACAATAGTCCATAGGTGAAACATCAGGGGACTTCACAGGAATATGTTGAAAAGGTATATATGCAATACCTGCAAGTCTTCATTTTTTCAAGGAATGCAGAGCTAGTTTTCGAAGTATGACTTGTAGCTTTGTCCTGTTGATGTTTCACTCTTTGAAAGTCTTTGGGATAGAGAAGTGGAATTTCTTCTGTAAATATTGGACGTAAAACCTTCTACTGATAGTATGATGAGTTAATTGTAACATTTTTTCTACTCTTTTTATTTTTAATTTCCCATTGTAGGAGAAACCTGCGACAATCATAAACCCCTTACTGAAACTTTCTTTACATTGACAGAACCAGGTTTGTACATTTTTCTCCTCGTTTCCTATAGTAAATAGACTTTTTTTATTGCAGTCATTTAGGTAAACCCATGCTTCATCAAGGGTCACAATGTATTTCCATTTATCTCCTGTTAAATGCTTTTCATACAGGATTCTACAAAATATTTTACATTGAGCCACATGTCTCAGTAAAAGCTGGTGAACATTATGTTTTTCAGCTTTTTTAAGTTGTAAATCTTGATTTATTATTTTATTTATTTTTGATACAGATGTATCTAAAGACTTTGTAATTGATTTCTGTGTTGATGGATTTTCTCTTGTTACCAGCGATTTCACTTTAGGAACATTTGAAACAGTACATACTTTTTCGGATATTCGTTTGGAGTCTTCTTTCCATGTAGAAATAATGATTGATGGTTTTTACCTGTCCGATTAATAATGTTGCTTATTTTGCACTTAGAAGTTTTAATACCATGCATTTCACAACATTTTTGAATCTTGGAATAAGAATATTTCTCTTTGGAAAGCACAAAAACATCTCCCTCAATCCACAGCTTGTTTACATGCTACATTTTGAAAGAACAATAAATTTAAAAGTAGCAGACGATATTTCTCATTTCAAATAATAAGCTGTTGCCAAAAATTTTTATTTCAAATTATTTACTTTTTTAAAATTTTTATTCGAAATATTCTAAAAATGTGTTAATACCCTCTGTATTTTTTATTATTTTTATGATCTTTAGTGAGCAAGAAAAATTTATTGACATACCTAGAATTATATATTAAAAGTTAAAGAAATTTTTTAAAAACATATCCATATTTTATTTTTGTCTCATTATTTTCATAACATAAATAAATAGAATATTTTATTAGTTATGTAATTTTTTATAAGGATTCATGATATATATTAAAATGATACATATATTTATTTATATTTTTTATGGCACACAAAATTAATTTAAGAATATATAAAATATTTGATGTATTTTTAAGCATATATTTCTTTATTTTCTGAGTCATAAATTTAAATTTTTATGTTTCAATGTATAAGACTTCTTAGTCTTTAATATTTATAAATTTTCTCTATATCATTTTAATTGTTATGTATTTCATGACAATTTTTGTCACATGTATTTCAAACCTGAGAAAAATGATCTTTCACAAATTCTTTGAAATGAGTTTTTATTTACTTAAATAATAATTGTTTTCAATTCTAGCTACTAGATTTTTCACTTTTCAGCATTTCAAAGGGCAGAAATAATTGCAAATTTTTATATAGTGGGCCAACCTGTAGCTGTGCCATTGTGAAAGTGAGTGGGTATTGTAATTTAGTAGCAGAGGCTAAGTACAAAACTCCAGGTTTTGTTTGCCACTTCCAGAAGTATAATTTCATGTGGAAGACATTGTGACCACTATATATATATATATATATATATATATATATATATATATATATATATATACATGTATATATATATACACACACATTAATTTACACTATGGAACTTCAATTGGGTTAGAATGGAATTTAAACTCATTACCTTCCAATAACAATGCCCTAACCACCCAGTTCATCTTGTTATCTTTTAATATTTGTATTTTAAAAGTTGAGCTGCAAATGACATAATTTATGGAGTTAAAATTGTGTTAAAATGTGTGTAAATGTCTTATTTCATTTAACTATAAAATGAATTATTAAATTGTCTTATTCATTTAATTATAAAATAAATCTATTTAGTATGCATCTGACATACAGTTATTTGTATTCAATCATTCATATAGCAAATATTTTTTATTCCTATAGAGTCATGGATTTGGACTGCGTCAAAGCTTTCGTATGGTTCTGGCTGATAATTCACAACATTTAGTGGCCTCTATAGGGTTTGTTATACTTTTTTAATGTTGATTTAAAATAAGTTTACAAAAAGTTTAAAATTCTTAAAGAATTTGAAAATTAACTAAAATAATTATCTATCTATGAATAATATTTCCTTTGAAATTAAATTTTTTCTTACAGAAAAGTTGTATTTGCAGGCATTAATCAATGCCACAAATATGATAAATGAAGCATACTTGTTGCACATCAGACATTTAATGAAAAGCACTAGGAATGTAGACATTTATCAATTTCTATCAGTTTGTTGTTGTTGTTTTTTAGATAGAGGTTATTGTATGTGTGATATATTAAAGGAATGTTGAATCAGCTAATTGCATAAAAAAAGTATTGCCAAAAGAAATCAAAATAATTCCTGAATTTGTTTATTTGTTAGAAGCATATTATTAGGATAATTATCCACAATTAAATAGAAATATTTATTAAAGATTTTCTGTGAATTTTGTAAAAGTTAATTTTTTATATCTAAATATTATTTGCCTAATCATTCATTATTTTAATAGATTTATTGTTTGTAACTTTTTCTTAAAGTTTTTTTTCCTCTGTAGTTATTTGGAAAGTTTTGTCTTAATACAATGTTTTGAGATAGATTTTCTTTTCAAGTGCAAAGAAAGTGGAATGTAAGTACATATTTTATTCATTTTGAATATAGCATTTATTTTGTAAAATATTGATCTTTAATAAATAGTTTCAATTTCTTTGTATTATACTCTCCTTTAATTGCATGGTGATACGTCTTACACAAGCAAAACTTACAATACATGATTTTTTTAAGAGAAATTGATAAAGATATTGCTGAAATAAATGGTAATATCATTATGAAAGTAAAGGTATATATATTTAATATTATTATATTACTTTTTAAATACCTTATTTTAATTGATTTTGGGAGGCATGAACTTAATGTATTATTTTAAAAAAGTGGCCTATTTTATTTGACATATTTTTCAATTTCTGTTTATTTTTAAATATTGTTATTCATATAGAACAATTTTAATTTATAATAAATTATATATATTTATAGGATATTGATAATTTTTGTTTTTTTCTCAATTTGTTGATGAGGATACTCATATTTAAATAAATTTTTTACCATCCATGAAAGTAAGTATATGTATGTATAGCTGCTTTTAAAGTTTTTCCAATTTTAACTATTAAATATGGAAATGAAGTTTAATATTTCTTAGTTTTTCAGTTAAATTTTATAGATTGATATATTTCTGTCTGCAATGTTTGAAAACATGTATCTGAACGCACTTCAGCCTTAGTTATTGGAGGAAACTAGGGAAATTGAGGTTCCCAGAGACCCAATTGGAATAAACGCTCAACACCATAGCAATCAAGAAAAACAGTCAATGTTTCTTTGACTTTTCAGTACTTTCAACATGATTATACTCAATCATTAAACATTACTTAAATGATTTTTAACCACTTTTTGTATCAAAATCATTAATCCTCCAACTTATTTTTTTGATTTTAGATCATATTCAAAATTTATGCTGCATTTGGAAATGCAAATCACTAAGTTATTATTTTTTAGAACTACTTTACCAAAAATAAATTTCATGGAATTATGCTAAATGCCTCTCATTTTGTTGTAGTTTTACTAAATAGTTCTCTTGTCAATATATTGATTACTAATTATAGTGAATTGTTTACTGGTTTATAAATAATCTATGATATATTTTTTACTATCTTTGAAATTTTTATAAAAGGAAATACTATTCTTTTTTGTAAACAAAACTCTGAAACTCTGTCAAACCTAAACAGTAAAAGTGCTTTTGCAGAGTATCATGTAATGTCCTAAGGTGGAAATTGGCCACAACCATAACTCTGTGGAGGTTACACAGAATAGGTTTTGTAAGCAAAAACGCCCACACTTTCCCTCTCACAAACACCATGTAAACATTTTCATGATATAATGCAAAATTTCTCTTAATAAGCGTTTTAACAATATGGTACTCTGAAGCTGGACAAGATTGTTGTAGATTTAAGTCAGCCTTTACCAAATTGTCAGCTGAGTCTTTACCAGTGATGCCGCAGTGCCTGGGTGACCACTGCAACACAATTTGATGTCCTCCTTGTGATAGAAAACTAATGGCCATTTGACAGTGATAAACAGACTCAATATTCCTTGGTATAATTAAGAGGGATTTGATGGTGGCCTGTGAGCCAATAAAAATTATTATGTTGCTCTCACTACCTTTGCCAATTTCTTCAAGAGCAAACAACTTAGTGGCTATTTCGCCATTATAGCTGTTATAGTTTCCTCCTATTGCCTGGCAAAGCTTGAAACATTACAGTGTACCTCTGCACTGGATTCCTAATGGCATCCTCAGGTGAACCGTCCATAAAAACATGAAACCAATTTGATGATGGATACTCATCCACTGTAGCCAGGGCAACCATCCCTAGCTTAGAACCAGTAAAAACTTTCTTACTAACAGGGAATATCAGATCTAGATGGCAATCAGCTCTGTAGATATGATTTTAAAAGATAAGAAGAGCTCCAAACAAAGCTCCCTATCAACCTCCAGTATCTTAAACCTATTAGACAATTCTTTGGTCAAAGTCAAAAAGGATCTCATAAATATCAATCTAAGTTAAAAAGGTGTATAATTTTTCCAGAAACCATCATCCCTCGGAAGCCTTTCTGATTGTTTTAGGGCAGTACTTTTTCTTCGATCTGCCAAAGGTTCTAATTTAGTTTGAATTTACATTGCCTCTATAAGAGGAAATAAACCTTCACCAGAGATAAATCCAAGGATATTGTTATGTACAGTCTCCAATTTTTTCTGGATAGTATCTGATGCAGTAACCAGGAGCTTAGCTCCATATTCAACTGCAGGCCTAATGTAGAACTTATAAGTGGTGTAGAGTAAGTCTTGTGAAGCAGCTCATTTCGCCCCTGTAAGTCTTTTTAAAAATTTACCTCTGGGTTTTCCAATATTTATCATTTTATCAGCTTGACTATTCCAACTTAACCTGGAATCTAAAGTAATGCCCAGATATTTAGCCTTAACTGTTTTATTCAATCCATTGGAACCATAATATAGACTAACGTTAGAAGGTTTTGTACTTAAATACCTTGTAAGTACCACACTAGTAATATATAAGTATGTATATATATATATATATATATATATATATATATATATGATATTCATATATATATATAAGATTCAAAAATATATACAAGATGATTCAAGATATATATATATATATATAGATATCAAATATATATATAAATATATATATATGATATGCATATATATATTTATATATATGCTATCATAATGCGTTTTTAATATATTTTTGATTAAATTAAAATTATTACTTTTTAAGATCAAGAAGTACATGTTCTTCTACTTTAACAAATTTTATTATGTTTAATTTTTTAAATTTTACTTCTGAATCAAAAATATATAAAAATGTTTACTTAAAATATTTGTTTCACAATAATTAATCTGATTGATGATTTTTACTTTATTTTTCCTTGTGCAGCAAATTTAGTTATACGTAAAAGATGTAAGATAGATGAAGTATATAAAGAATGTATTTAAAATATAATATATAACCTCTAGGATAAAATAAAATTTTGATTTTCCTCATTCAAATATTGTTGACTAGCATCAGTTAAACATTATCAGTGAATTAGAAATAAAAAAATATTTTGAACATATCCAAAAGTTATAATAATTTATGAGATACAAATTTATTTAATTTAAAATTCTTTTACTGATTTGTTTAAAGAAAGTATTTTTATTTCAGGATTTCTGAATACTATTTATTCAAGAATGAAAAAGCTTTAAAGGTGAGCTTATTTTAAATATTCATGAAAAGGTTTTCTAAGCTGAGAAAATTTTTTTTATTTGAACTCCAAAATCAAAATATTTTTTAATATTATTCCATTTGATTGAGATTCAAATTTTAATATAAGTGTAGTTAGTAAAGCTGTCTACTATCAGAGCCTTAGCCAAAGCTAAATTGCAAAATGAAAATTTTTATATTATTGCAAAAACTATAGATCATAATTGAAAGTTAGGAAAAATTTTCATCAAATTCTGTGTCTATAATTTCTTGATTTAATTATATATTTGTATGCTGAGAGTCTGAATTTTTTATGCTTCTAACTGCAATATACACTTGTTTTTTTGAACTTGTAGAGACTAGTAAACAGTTTTTGAAAAAGAAATTTCATAAAAACAGAAAAATAATGTAATAGATTATTAAGATCTGATTTTTTTAAATCAAACTACCTTTTCTTTATAAATAAAATACTATTAGAAATAATTATTTAGAATGCATAATAAGAAACTCATGTAAAATAAGATTCATACTTAATAGCTGCACTTACTTTCATTTTATTGATTTCACCACACAAAGCTCAAACTGTATCTGGTTTTAAATTTTTTGAAGCTAACTATCTGATACTTTGAAATTCTTTTACATTCAGTTTTATAGCAAAACAAATTAGATTTCTGTTTAATGACATTACCAGCAACAGGACTGTTCATTCCTATCATTTTCTCATTCAAGCATAAGGAAAGCTTTTTAAAGTTTAATATGTTGTGGCTCTCTACAATATTTTTGAGAGGATGTATTTTTACTGGTAATTTCTTTTTAAAGATTGTTTTGAGTTCTTCAAATTAATCGAAAGCCAGTTCTTTAGAATTCCATACTTTTTGGCAATTTTTGTCTTTAAGATTTTTGTCTCTTTAAAAAAATTTTTTTCCCTACTTCAACTGATGAACACATCTGTTTCTTCAACTGTGACTAATCCTCAATGGAATTGGCTGAATCTCAATACTGCTGTTGTAATTTCTTAAATATTTTATTTTATCCTTTTTTTATATTTTACTTATTATCTTTAAAAAATATAGTTACTTTTAATGTAGTTTTAAACTAAATTATTTTTGATTTTGAAAATATGTGCAATTTTAGGCATTCATGAGTTAAAAATATTTTGTTTCACTTAACTGTTGATTTTCATTTTAATTTTCAGAAATTTCCTTTTTTACCAATTTAATGTTTTTGTAATTTTTTTTGTTTTTCTTATAATTTGTATTTTATTTTAAATCCTAAAGTGCTATTAACTTTATGATTTTACTAGACAAATATAGATATATTTTAATTTTTATTATATTTTATAAATAAATAATTATAGAATATAATATTTTAATATATATAGATGTATTTTAAAGTAAAATATTACTTTATATTATATTTCTTCATATTAAGCATACATATTTCACCTCAATACTATAATTTTATATAAATTTTCTGTTTTATAATTTTTATCATTTTTATGTTTTTCAGAGTATGACAGCTTCTGTAATGAATTTAGGTAGTCATCAGTCTCATTCACCTATTTTAATTGCTTGGCTGCTTGTTGTTCATGCATCAAATGTTCCTGAAGTTGCTAAATATTCCAATAAATTAGGAAAAACTGCTCTACAATTGAATGTCTTTGAATACTTAGCATCAGCTCTTACTACATCAGTATTTTCTGGAACTGGGGTAATGTTAATTAAATACCATATTCATTCCTTCATTTTTTAATACTTCAAAATCACTGATTTAGTATAATAAAGCCTGTCTGTAACACTGTGTAGACATAAAAAAAATTGTCACTCCTTGTTATAGATAGTTTAAGCTCTCCTTGAACTGTCTATAATGGTGACATTTGATTTATCGGAAAAAATTATTTTTTTACCTTACTTTTTTGCATCATAAAGCTAATAGTTCTTTTTATAAAATTAAATTATTTTAATTTAAATATAATTTAATTTTAAGAAAAACTTCACATAAAATTTATTTTTTAAACTAATTTATAAAATTTTCACTAGAAGGAGATATAAATATAATTTGATTCTTTTTATTTTGATAATATATATATATATATATATATATATTACTTTAATGATTCTTCTTTTATTAATAATTAAATAGGCTTTTTATTTAATTTTCCTGTCTCTTTATTTAGATCTGTTAAGTCTTTTAAAAAAGATTTAAAATGTTTTTTGAAAATTGATCATAAAACTTTTCTTTTTTCTATTTTCAGATTATTCCAGATATTGCAAATAGTGTTGTTTATAATTTGCTTTCAGCAGTGTTATCTCTTTTTGACTTGCAGTATTTGACACCTATAAAGGTATTCTTTTAAAGTTGTATTTGCATTATTGAAATTTGTATTTTTTAATAATTTTTAAGCTGTTTCTTAATTTAAAACTATATTAGTTTAAATTTTATTTGCATTAATATTTTAAATTCATCAATTTCAGCCATTGTTTGACATTGCTAAAGAAACTTTAAAGTATTCATTAGTTGCCAATGACTTTTGGAAGAAGGTAATTTTTTCTTCTGTTTTTGGTATGTAAGCATTGAATTATGAAATTTTAGAAGCAAATAATATGTAAGTAACCTTTTTTTTTGCTAGTAGATACATTCCTTCAAAGACTGTAAAAAATTGTGGGAAAAATATATATAATATATAATTTGAGGACATGTTCCACAACTTTAAAAAATTATATGAAGTGAAACAACCTTAAATATTTTTCTAAAACACTAAGTAACAAAAATAATAAGGAAATTCATATTGCATATTAAAAAAAACAATTAGTTTTTGTTACAAAAAATTAAAATTAGAAGAATACAATGAAAATTCTGTATTAAGAATAAAACATTTAACTAACAACTGTTCATCCCTACTTAACTATTATGAATTTATTATGAACTGGTTCAAAATGCTAGCATGAGTAGATGTGTCTGATATGTGGAATGAAAGAAAGGAAAAGTAAGGAAGAAACAGTCCTATTATTCAGGAATTAAATGTGCATGAGTAAGTTTGGCCAGCTCATGAAAACTTATTAGATTAGAATTTTGCTAATATGAAGCATTGTCTGATTAAAACTAATCTTTAAACCATGATTCCTACAATATAACTTTTTTAATAATAAAAAATTATCAACACATGTCATATTGGAAATTTAACCATCCTATTAAATAATTAATTTGAATATAAACGTTTAGAACTTTATTGAAGTTATTGCATTTCATGAACAGAAAACTAACTCAAAGTATAATGATATTGAAGATCAAAGCACTGTGTTCTAATTGAAGTAAAATAAAATAAAAAAAAAGTAATTATAAAATTTGGGTATTCCCATAACTCTAGAATACAAAGTGAATAAGTTGTGAAGTATATCAATTCACTCACAGATGTGTGGATAAAAAATGACTGTCTTCTGTTTATTCTGTCAAACTTATATTTAAAACATTTTTTTGGAGATTTATACTGCTTCACAAAATTAATGTAAAAATATATATAAATGAACTATGTTATTTTAAAATTGTACAAAAGAGATTAAAACAAAAATTGGTTGTATGTGCAAATGCACACACTTTATAGAAATACAGTAGGCTTCTACAGTTATAAATGTACTTAAAATATACAATTAAAAACTATCAAATGTACAAACATAGAATGATTGTGTGCTTGTTAAACTGATTTAAATATAAGTTCTTGATTTTTACTGTAGAGCAATAATCTTTAAATTATATGCTTTAAAGTGAAGGTAATATTATATATATTACAACTTATATAACAGTCTGCTATTTGTTGTAAACATAATAATTTATTTGATGTAAACCAAATCTAAAATATCAAGTCTGATTATTCTTATGTTACTCAAATGTTAAAATGAAAATTATATCCCTAATGCAAATTAATAAATTACTTAATATGCAAATTTTAAGCACATGAAAAATTTTGATGATGGAGATTATTTTAAAAGAATATTTTACTAAAGATTATTTATATTTTATTTAAATTCACCTATAGATTTTAGAGTTAAAATAGTAAATATGTAACTCTCTAAAATTCTTAAAGAAGAATTTCACTTTTATATTTGATATAAAATAAAAAAGCCAGCCAGATAAATTGGCTGTTTTATGTGAAAAATCACAAAAAAGAAAGATATTGTTTATTCTTTCATATGAAATAGTAATTGAATTAAAAAAATATTGAAGATCGAAAGGCAATAAAAACACAGAAAAAAGTCAAAAGAGTAAAAAACATGAAATTTACTTTTTAAAAATATAGTTTTCAATGTTTTTTATCTCATCATTATATCCACTATTAATTTATGGATAGTGATTTGTCAAAAAATATGATATTTGTTGCAGTAAAGAATCCAAATAAGGAAAAAGAAATTTCATTTTCTGGAAAAAGAAATTCATACCTTATAATGATCTTCCACCATTAATTCTGTTTAAATATTTTATATTTGAATTTTCCATGTAAGTGTTGTATGTATTTTATTCAAGAGTATAATGTACATTTGCAATTCTCTAGAAATTTTAACTTTTTGATATATTTTGTACATAATACATGTAAAAAAAATCTGAAGTGTACTTATGTGATGCTTTTCTTTTTACCTAAGCCTTCCTTTGAAGGATTCCTTAAATTTGAAAAATTGTGTATTGAATTAATGAATGATAAATGCAATAATAGGTGTCAGAGTAATGCTTAAAGAAATAAATAAGTCTGCAAACAGATAAGTTGTATTCTATGAAATTTGTGAAATTATTTTAGATTTCTGAATAAAGGAAACACAGTTCAGTTAAAAATGCTTTTACATTTGGTAGCTATTCTTAGAATTGAGAGTCTGGTATATTTGTGTTTTCCAGTCACTTAAGGTTGGAATTTCAAAATGAACTTTGAAAGCTTTAGCAATTATTTAGAAAAGAAAGTTATGCAATTAAATTATTTTTTAAATAAATATTTATACTAGTTATGATTTGTGATGTAAACTTAATTTAATTTAAATAAAGGAAATACTTGAGAGCTGTAATTTTTGTTTCATATAATTTCCATTATTTAGAAATTATAACGAAACACCTTTGAAAAGAAAATTAGAGTTAATGATTAAAAGACAGAAAATAAAAAAGTTAAATTGTGTTTCTTGTATTTGAAATTACTTTGTGTTGGTAGATTTTTAGAATAATTTGCCTTTAGAAAGGGGGAAAGAAACAATAAATTTCAATGTTTTATTATCTTATTTATAATTCTTTTTCTTTAATTTTTTTTATAAAATTTATCTTGTTCTTACTTAATTTGCTTTTAAAATAATTTTTAATTTATAAAACGTTTTGACAAAATATTTATTAAAAAAAATTAATGTGATTATATATGTGTTTAATTTTATTATAAATTTTTCTTCTCTAAAGTTAATTTTAATAGTGAAATTTTTACATTTTAAGGATTTTTAAATAAACTCTTTAACTATTGAGAAATTTGAATATTATACAGGAAAAAAATTATGTTTTAATTATTTTTATTTTATTTAAAATATAATTAAACAAAATGTTTTATTTTTCCTGCCAAGTATTTTTGTATTTTACATTTATTTTAGGGTGAAGAAGCTGGAATTGGTGAATTATTTACATATTGTGTCGAAATGTTCCCTGTAGAATTTTGTCCTCTTCTTGATCTATGCTCATCCTTAGCTTTAGCTAACAAAGATAGTTGTGTAAAGGTAATTGTTTTAATGATTTTATTGTTCTTATGTAAAATTGATATTTTTTATTTGCTCAAAGAAAAATAAAAGAAAATACACAATAATTGTAATCTCTGGAATTGTCATATCTTACAGGTAATGTTCATAACAATATTTAGTTAGAATTCTAAATTCCAAAAACTTTTTATTGAATTCAGAGTTCTCACTATTTTTTCTTCTATTAAATTTTATATTTTTGTATTTGTTTATTAATAAAATAAAGTGTATTTTCAGGTTACAAATTATTTAAAAAATTTACCTATGTTTACTGAATATTTAGAGAATATTGATGAGAGAGATATAATTGCGACACCTGAACCAAATATTTGGCAACTTGTGTCAGATCGAATGTTATATGGTGACAGTAAGTATATTTTAGAATAATGTAGAGTTTACTTAATTTTGTCACTGTATTTTTTATATTATCTGTCTGAAAAAGTTTATTGTTCGTCATTTTGTGAAAGTTACATTGTTAAACTTCTCCACATGATTCAGCTTACTCTACCTGTGCTCTTTTATATTTTTTTGATGTTACATGGTGATTCTTTGTTTTTATAAATTTCTCAGAGCAATCACTATTTTGCAAATGAAGAAGAGATTTACAAAATAATTTGCATACTGCACAGTAATGTTTTAACTTCCATCTTTGATATCACTTCCAACATATTCACGTTTCTCATTCCATTTTATTTATTTTATCATATAATATATAACATCCATTTATCCTTTCTATTTTACCTTTAAATATGCTGTACATGTTTTTTTGCATTGTATATGCTTTGCATGTTAGTATGAAATTACCCATTAATTGATGAAGGATATCATTCAAAGATATTTTTAACTCTGTATAAAATAATCTTTTTTGTTTTCAAAACGTAAATTATATTTTTCTTGATAGACATTTGCAGAATAATGCAAAGTTAAAAGAGTATTGCTTGGTATGCTTTAAAATTTGAAATATTTTTAGTTTTTGATAATTTTGCTTCTATTATTTGTTGTTGTATTAGAAACTGTGATATATTGTTTCAACTTATGGTGGTGTAGTTAGTGTCCCTAACTTCGAAGCATCGGATACTGAGTTCGAATCCTGGTTTGGGTATGGATGTTCCTTTCTCTCTCTGTGTTTCTTTATCCCTTCATTTCAGGGTGAAGGTGGCACACCCATTGGGATCCCCACTATCTAGGGCTAGGGAAAAGAAATTGTATTTTGTTGGATACCAAGTCACGTAGGTCTTGATGGAAATGAGAGATCGGATGCAGCTGCAAAGGCTGCTGAAGATCCAATTTTACCATCGGTTCTGCTCTCAGATGTGAGAAAGAGTATAAAAAGATTTATTTGTTCCCTTTGGGAAGAATCATGGAACTTGCAGGCCAGAAACAAACTCCATAGCATTTTCTCATCCCTCACCACATTAACAGTTTTATCATTACGAAGTGCTGATGTTCGGCTGACTCGCCTTCGTATCAGACACACATGTTTCACACACAGACATTTGTTTTTAAATGAACTAAATCCATGGTGTGAAATGTATGATGAACCATTTACTATATATCATATTTTAATTTCATGTCATGTTTTTAACCAACAACGTTTAAACTTTTTTAATACTGATTTTTATTTGATTTAATAGGGGATCCACCCCATAGAAACTTATTCGCTTTTTTATGAGCAATAGGTTTCATACATTTTATTTGATTTGTTTATTAAATTTTAAAATTGTACATATATTTTATTTCCTTTTTTTATTTTATAAAATTTATTTTAAAATATTATATACACAGATTTTTGTATATTAAAATTTTAAATGTTGCTTGGGTTTTTTGCAAAAATAATAAAATAAATAAAAATAAATAAATAAATAAAGCAACAAAAACTTACTCTTGGCGCAGCATGTCCAATTTGGGACCTTGCTCCATAAAACCCAACCAACCACACTATATAGGATGCTATCACCTTTGCCCCTTGTAGTGCTTAATAGGTATATTCTAAGAGATATCGGGCATTAGAAAAAATATATAATATGTTAAGTGAATTAAAATGACATTCTTATTTCATGTAATTGCTTGATTTTAAATGCTAATTTGATTTAGGTATTTAATATACCTTAATCAGTTTATTGTATGTTTTATTCTAATCAATTTGTTATAGTATTTTTACTTTCTTTAATAAATATGGAAAAAAATTGATTATCTGTTAATGGTAATCTGGGTTTTCAGATACTCTCGTTATACCAAAAGGAACTTTTGGAATGGTAACCAAAGATAAAGGTAAGTACTCTTTAAATAAATTTTATCTAAATTCTTACTAAAAATACATTAATATACAGGTGGTTATCAAAATAAAAACACCTTATATATCTAAATTATCTTTTAATATTGTGATGTAAGATCACCTTTGGCATTTAATACAACTTAAATTCTGTTATGAATTGATTGTGTTTAATTGTACCATTCTTCATGGAAATATTGTGAAAGCTCTGGGAGAGATGCCAGTGGAGGGTATTGATTTCATATTGAATGCTATAAATTAGACCATAATGAACATTTCACTTTTAAATTCTACTATTTTCACCCATTTATTGCTCAATAACCTGAGATTTGTTTCTATATTTATTGCATATTGTTTTTAACTTTTGTTACTATTTAAGTATTCATATAAATGTTGAATTTGCAACACAATTATTTTATTTAAAATAAGTTATTTCACCATTAATAATAAATATAAAAAGTTGCCTTTTAATTAGACTGAAAATTTCATTGCCTAGTTTTTATGTATTTTTCTTATTTTCTTGTATAAAATAGTGTATTTAATATTTCATCAGGGAAAGAAGGTAGCTCTATTATTCAATGGAAGATCGCATTAAATGGTTGGCAAATATGTTTAAGAGAAATTTTTCTGAAATTGCAAGAAATGTCGTTTAGCACAGGTGAGGAACATAAAATTACATTTTATGTAAATATAAATAATTTATGAAATATATTGTGCCAATAAATTTTTATTTTTAATTTTTCCCCTTTAGTCTTAATATCACAAGACACTATTTTGCGGATAGAAACTGTTGCAAAATTAGTTCACAAAATTCTAAAAACAGATATTGAAATGAGATTTAACTTCACTCATATTATCAATATGCTTTTTTCTGTTTTACAAAGGTAACTTTTTTTTATTTTCTTGTGTTACTTTTTATACCACTAGTAAATGTATTATATTTTGTTATTTATGTATTATTATTAATTAGAGATTATTAAAACTAAATGTTCTTTTTTTTAAATAAAACATTCAGTTAAAAATCTCAACAGCGTTGAGTACATATATTGATATATTAGCATACATATATTGATATATTAGATTTAGATTTAAAATAGGGTTTCAAAAGAACCTAGCACTGTGATCATAGGTCTATTGTACTATACCCCTCAGAAAGCCCGCCCAATGGAGCTCTAACCTGTCTCATTAACGATAAAGATTTAAAGCTTTTAAACAAACTTGGAGATGGTTCTTTTGGTGTGGTTATGAAAGGAGAATGGACAACAGTGTCTGGCTCTTCTGTAGGTATTTTACGAATAATTTGAAATCAACACTTTATATATAATATATTGCCATATTGCTTACTGTCTCACTAGGTGATTTTGTTTAAATATTATATATTTGGGCCTTTTAAAATGTTATGGATATTATTTTCATAAATCCCTGCTCTGTCATTTATATGTTAGATTAGATTTAAATTAGGGTGGTTCCAAAATAACCTAGCACTGCGACCATAGGTCTATTGTACTATTCCCCTCAGAAAGCCCTATTTGAAGAGACCAGTGGCTGAAGCAAAGTTCAGCAGACATTTTACAGGAATTTCCTGCAACATTCAAGGTTCAGTCAAGTGCTGACCCAGGTGTTCAAATCTATATGCAGAAAAGGTTTCACATTTACATAAGATGTGTATTGAAGTTTCTTCCATATAATGACAACCTCTACAAGTGGGATCATCTGAAACTCCCATTATGGTGAGATGTCTTTTAAGGTGGCAGTATCCTGTAAGTAGTCCTACTGCTTTCCTTAGACTGTGCCTCTATTGGGCTTTAATAATTCTTTTTGCCTTTTGCTAGGGCATGTGCTATTTAATAGCCTTGCTTGTCTTTGATCATTGGTATTGTACCAATTCATAAACTGTTTTCTGAAGAGATCAAAGACATTCTTTCTGATCAATCCTTTTGAAATACTAGCACTGGCTCAGGACCAAAAAATCTGTTGTTGATCCAGCCCTTGCCAACTCATCAGTTAATTCATCATCAGGAACACCTGAGTGCCTACGCACCCACATTAAAGTAATGGAGTTATTATTAGCCAATCAGCACAGAGTGAGTTAGCACATTCCCAGACAAGAACAGAAGTTATAGTAGACTTCTGCAATTATTTGCACAATTCAACTGTTTTTTTAAAGGAGTATTGACTTTCTCTGTTCAAGAATTATTTTAATTCTTTTACTTAATTGCAAATTCCTAAGTCTTCAGTGTATCAAGCAATGTGTTAAATAATGAGTTGGCAGGTTCTATAGATCAATAATGTTTTATTGTATATTAGCCAACTCTATATATTTCAACAGAATTGATGTTTTTGTTTTTGACCTCTCCATGGAATAATTCTTAGACAAGTGCAATAACACTGATTGAAAAGCAAGTGAATTTGTAACTGTCATTGTAAAAATAAAAACACTAATGGAAATTCAATAGGAGCTGTTTAAAGGTGAGCAATGACTCTTACTGAAATCTATCATTAAAAAGTATTATTTTACTGTCATGCACTGTCATGAATAGATAATTACATATGGAAAAAACCTCACTGCATATACTTTGTGAGTATAAAAGAATTTCTGTAGAGAGATTTTTAAATGTTAAAATTTAAATTACCACATCTAATTATACCTTGAATGCTGCTTTTTGTTTCTGTCAAATGACTACTGAATTTTACTTTATCTACTGGTATATTTAAATAAGAATTTGTCTGTTTTTGAATAAAGTACAATAGATATTTAGTTGCTATGTTTGTCTCTTTGGAGCCACCTTTATGTCTGATCTATACAAATTGACTTTGATAACTGTTTATAAATCTTCACATGTTGATTGAATATGCTTAAAATATTAAAGAACTGAAATAGCAGAAAAGGACAATAAAATACTGAAAAAATGACTGAATACCACCATTTTGTATTGAAGTTAGAAGGCAATATTCCTATGTGAATTATACTATCAAATTTTCCAAATACATCAAACATTCTTACAACTGCTAAAAATTTAATTACTTTGCTACCCACTATTGTAGAGTTGCAAGCCAAACATTATATGGCAAAAATGGGGAACTTTGCCTACAGTGCTGAAAATCTAAACATCTTTGGATTAGATATGTATAAGAAAAATGTGTAGGGATAAATCTAACTTCACAACATGGGAAATTTCATGAATGTGTGCAGTTTGGAAATTTGCCTGGTAAAAATTTTTATTTTGCTGCATTTTTATTTGATTTACTTTATCATAGTGTTGTGGATATTTTGATTAAACTTTGGAACCTGAGTTTCTGTGACCTTAAACATGGACTTTAAGATATGCCTGAGTATTTTTTACTGTCTTGATTTTAATTAATTTTTTCAGTAAAAAAATTGGGTTGGTTTTTTATTTCTCTAATTATATCATGAATGAATTAAATTACAGATTAAAGTAATTAATCAAATTAAGCTTGAAAAAGTTGACTTCAGCTGTCATAGATATCTTGAAGTTAGTTTATGTCATTAAAGACTGATTTGATCATAAAATATCTTCAAAATAAAAAAATGTTTCTTTAGGGATCTTAAACTCCACAAGAAAGTGTATATTAATACTGTTTGTAGCATAGTGTATTTAATAAATACTATGTAAATATAACTTGTATAAAATTTGCTCATAAAACAATTTTTAATCTAGATTTTTAGTTTTATTACTCAAATTTTCTGTTAAAATATTTCTTTCTTAAAAGTTTTAAAATAAGAAAGAAATACTGAAAATTTAAATTAAAGTAGCGATATTTGTTGTGTATACTTATTTGCTATTATAGTTTTGATTTTAGTTAAAGTTGTTTATATATTTAACTATTATATAATTATTCTTAACATGTATAGTTATCAAAATTTTAAGCATTCTAAATATTGGGAAATTGTTAGTAAAATTATTGATAGTTGATTTTCTGTATATATTATCTTTATATTATTTTTAGATGTATTACCTCCCCATCTCCACCTTTGGGACTAGTCAGTATATGTTTAAATATTGCAGCTACTCTGTCAAAAGATGGAATATCTGATGTATGGTTACAACTTCAACGGATTAGTCTTTTTCCATATTTGACACACACACTTAAAAATACCTTAGACTTTGTTGGGTGAGTATTTTTTACTCAGTTAATTATATTTTTAATCAATTATTTTCTCTTTTTGTTCAAACCTATAGTATCTTACATTAATTTAATACCAGGGGTATGTGCATGAATATTGGAACTCTTGGTCAACTGATTGCTTGTAAAGAATGCACATCTGGAGAATACTCACTTTGCCTATCATTTTTGGAATTAGTTTCCAATGTTTCTTTGGTAAGTTATTTTTTGAAAGTTTTTTGCTATTACTATTTAATACATAATAAACTTGATTATCTTTGTTAAGTACTTTTAAAATTATTTCTATTTTTTCCTTATGTTCTATTAATTCTTTTTAATATAAATTCTAGTATTAGTATAAAATATATTAGAGTAAAATAATGTTTAAATTGATAAAACATAAAAAATGGATACAGTTATAAGTATTACTAAGGAAAAGTAAAAACAGTTAGCTGATTTTTTTATTTCAAAGTAAATTAACAAACTTAGGAATTCAAAATACAATTGTTTAAATAATCTCAGTGTTCTATGTGTATTATAATGCTCTGTGTTAAAATTCTTTATTGAGAGTAAAAATGCCTGAAATGTTTTATTTTGTTGTACTGTTGTAATATGTGGATTTTGCTATAATATTTTATCACCAAAAATTGTACTTGTATAACATTATGGGAACCTTTAATTTTCAAGAATTGAAAAAGTAATTACTAACCTTTAAATAAATTTATCTCCTACAAAGCCAGAACAGCTTAATATTTGCTATGTATCTTCATGCCATTGAAATATTATTTGTTATATTTGAAACAAATCATTCATAATATCATGTTCATGATTATAACACGTCTTTAGTGTCAAAGATGTTTTTAAATTTCTGTTCTTTTATAGTCAGTTTAAAATTTTGTAAAAAGAAAATAGCATCTACCAAAAAATCTAGATAATGTGTCAAGATTAAATGATTAAGAGCATAATGAATGAAAATAATCTTTATATACTAAACTAGAAGAAAATGCATAGTGTTGTAACTATCTGCAAAACAAGTTGATGAATGGCAGACATGATTGAGATATTTTAGGAGAAAAACAACAGTGAAATCCTTTCATAGAGTGAAAATGTGTTCTTGAAAATATAGTTCTAAAATAGAAAAAAATGAATGATTACTTTTTCTAATTGTATATTAAGTATATGAAAGTATGAATTTTATTTTGCATGTTTCTTACAGAGTGGGGGAAAAAAAGTTTCAAGATTTTACACATATTGTTCTATTTTATGAATTTTCAATTTTAAAAACTATTTTGTAAGTTCAGCATCTACTATATTTAGTAACAATGTATATTAAGAAAGAGAACAAATAATCCAATTAAAGCTAACACAAAAGTTATGTTAGTTTACATATACATATATTATGGTTTTAAATTGGTTCTTTCACTTATTATTTAGTAAAGATCACAAACAATCAAATAAAAATAGACTGTAAAAATATGATTTATCAGTCTAAGATACTTCCACTGTTTAAGAATGCTGTGATGGTGATTGTTGTGAAATATATATAAATGGTTGCTCAAATATAAATGCAGAAATAAATTGAGCGAATTCTTTCACAAATATTTTAAAAATCAATGAAAATGAATATTTGTAGCTTGAGCTTCATTTTCTGAAGAGACTAATTATGCTTTTTAGGCAAATGATAAATAAATTTAGCAATATAAACTTGCTGAACAATTCTTTATAGCTTAAGTCACTGTAAAAATTTGAATTAAAACTACTTTTTACTATGCCATATTCTTAGTCTCATTTATTTAAAATGCAAATTGAGTAAGTATGTTTACATAAGATTTTATTGCATTCCTTTCTATAAATAAGTAAAATATTTTTTCTGCAATACTCTAATTAATTTAAAACTTTATAATAAAAGTATGATAATGATAAAAATTATAATTTATATATTTGAATACTTTCATTAAATTACTATTTAAAAATACCATAGGCTTTCTATTTTTTTTACATTTGAATTTGTGCACCTTTAACATATTTCTATAATGTTAATATCCTTTTTCTTCTCTAGACTATTACTAATGAAGATAATACTTTCATTGCTTGTGTTATTTATATTTTGCAAGAAGTATTTGCATATTTCCATAAATGGTATTTTGTTGATCCTCAGCAAAGAATACTTTTAGGTAAAATCTTATTTTTTATAGTTATTTATCACTTGGTAACTTCACTTGTTGATTTAATGAACTCCCCCCAATTAATCTTATGAATTAAATTTTTGTTAAATATTTTTTTCTCATTCTATTTTTATATGAGTGTATAAAATTTATGCTCAGTTATGTAGTTTTATGTTTTTGGTATGTAATTTTGTGAAAGAATTTTTTTATTGAATGTTATTTATTTCTAGGACAACAGTGTTTGAATTTGCTTCATAATTTATTCTCTTTAGACAAGGAGCGATCAAAAGTTTTGTAAGTTGGAATTTGGAAATTTCTCTATTTATTTTGAAATAGCATTTTTAATGTCCTCTACTTTAAATTTAATTATATTTTAAAAATATTAACTATTATTAGCTTTAATTTTTTTAATGTTTCAATTTTATTATTTTTTATTAATTAAATTAATCTATGTTAATTTTTTATTATCTAGGGAAAAGTCTCAAGATTTGTGCATTTCTAATCTCCTTCATCTTGAAGCAGGCCAAACGTTACTCAAAATTGTTTGCACAGGTGAAGAAGTCATTCAACAAACAATTTTGAGGCAAAATAGGTATGCTACAAAATTTTAAAATTAATGCAACTACATTTCTGAATTTTTTAGGATATTGTCTAAAAAATTCATAAATATAAAATAATTTAAAAACTTTCTAGCATGCTAGGTGATCAAATAGCATCGATGATTCGGCTTTCATTGTCTGTTTTGAATCGCCTTCTACTTCTGAGAAATGAAGTGTCTTACAAAGCAGAACCATCATCTTTAGTATCTGTTTTATTTTCAACTCCTGGTCGAACTGATCAACCTCAAGTTGTTCTCATGGTTGCTCATTATGCATTTCAGCGTTACAATCCTCGTTTAGCAACTTTAGCTGTTCAGTTGTTAAAGAGATTTGCTAAGGTAGGATGCTAATTTATGATTTCATTATTGTTGTTAAAGTATACACTTGTTTTTATGATTTTTAATTTAAAAACATTCAACATTTTATGAATTAATTATTGGTTCTGAACATTGGCTTGAACATCCAATGATAATTCTCTTTCCTGATCTAAAATTATGCAAATTCTCTATTTTATGAATTCATTTTCACACATTTTTCATTTGCATTTATTTTTATCATGTTTTTTTCAGTTTTCTATTTTTTATTTGTTATCGAGTAATTTGGATTGAATTAACATTTTCATTGGAGAATAAATCCTTTGAATGGTGAACAACTAATTGCACTGCTGATATTAAATTACCACAATTTTGAAAGGAATTTGTTTGGAACTTCTCCTGCATAGTGCAATTTTTATTTTAAAACATATTTATCATCAGAGTATTAGCAATAATACTAAGTTCAAATAACATAGGATAATGAAATTGTCATTTTAGATTCAGTACACTTGCCTATATTTGAAATGATGTTGTAGAAAAATCTAAGTCATTTTGTCATGCAGGTCTTATTTAAGAAACTTATCATAATTGAAAAGAGCCAATGAATGTTTACCTGACAATATGAGGTAAGATGAAATACTCATCCATGAATTTTGACAAAGAAATCCACTGCTGCCTGGAATTTCTCTTCAGGACTTATAAAATAAAAATTCAGATTTAATTTGTTTCTAAAAAGTTTTGCATAATTAAATGATTGAGAGTGTAATAAATAATTATGGAAAAAAACTTTGAAGTTTCAAACAAAAAGAGAATTATGTAGTATTGTGATCGGATGCAAAATGAGCTGATGAATATTTTATGAGATGGAGGTTCCTTTTAGGGAAAAACAACTTAGAAATGCTTTCCTACATTTAAAAAATAGTTTTTTTTCAAAAATGTAAATTCGACATATTAAAAAGTAAAGGATCATTTTGCATGTCTTTATTAATAAAATGAAAGTTAGAATATTTTTTAAGTATGAATTTTATTTTATGTGCTCCTTATGTAGTGCATAGAAAGTTATACCTTATTTATTAAGAGAAAGTTATTTGTTAAAAAAGAGAATTAGTTTTAAAAATTCTCCAACATTTATTTTTTTTATTTTCAAGTTTTTTAAAAAATATTTTATTGGTTTGTAGAATTTCATACAAATAAGCATGTACATGTTATTTATTGTTTTGATTAAAATTTGCAACTTTTTTTTTTACTGTAACAAATATGAGTATTGTTATTATTTTGATTTTAAAAATGTTTTTTTTGTAGAAATATTGTTTATTAATTTTGTTTCGTTATAAAATTGTTTATTTTTTCTGTACGGTTATAAAAGATTTTTAGTTTGAAGTACAGTATGGAAGTATAATTAATTTTTAAAATAAAATTGATAATTAAATTCTGTCATTAATTATAAATATTAATTGTTAAGTGCTGTTGTTAATAAAAGAAAGCATTTCTGATATATTGTGTTTGCCGCTTACTGTTAAGTTTTATTGCTCACATTGCATTTTTCTAAAGATTTTTCTTAAAATGTTGAATTTTATAAGAAAAAAATCTTTATTTTAATCTATATTTTATTATTTTCAGAAAGTTGAGATAAATCATCTTTAAATAATTAGTTCTATACTTGATGACAAGAAATGCAGTGCTTCCCTTCTTTAATCTTCCAAATGATTGCATATCTATTTTGTAGTAGTATACAATATTCTGTATATTCTTTTACAGTGAACTGAGTTTCAATGTACAAAGTTGAGGATTTAGCTTGATAAGTGTTGCCATGCCTCAAATATTTTCATATCTTTTTGTGAAGAATTATGTTAGATAGATAAAGCTTTTCACATCTTCTCTGTTATTACATTATCTACATTGGTATTATAAATTCAAACCAAAGTGTGTTTTGTTCTTTAGGAGTTATCAGAGTCTAGTTAATTTTTATTAATAACACTTGACTACACATAGTTATACATGTCAATAAATATTTTAAGACAAAATATAGTTAAAATGTGGAAGGAAATCCAATCAAGATCATGTGAGATGATCCAGAAAGGAAGAAGTAGGGATTTATACAACATATTTGTAGTGTGGTACATTTTTATAAGGCTTGTATAGTAATCTGTACAAGATATCAACTCCCATTATTGAAAAACACATTAACCAATCGATTTTGTGTTCTGCTTTTATTTTCCTTCACATATAATTAGAATTTCTGTGGCTTTTAGCAAGATTTTTTTCCATTTCTTAGCTTGTAACATTGGGTGTAAAAGTGTAGTTAAAAATATTTTCCTTAAATTCTTCGCATAGTTTCTTTTAAATGGATTAATATCATCACAGTAATAAAACATATTTACTGTAATTATGAAAGTTAAATATTTTTTGAAAATTTTTTTATTGTAAAGTTGTTATTTTATTAATAATCATTTGTCAGAATGCAGTTTTAGCTATTAAATAGATATAACATTTGTTTAAGTTATTAAATTTAAGTATAAAAAAATAAGTGTTAAAAAATATTTTGAAATTTCTTCTTAGTTATTTAAAATTTAAATAATATTCAACTAATGAATTGCAAATATATTGATTTATTGTAAATATATGTCAACTTTTACGAATTTAATATCAATAGCTTCTTACTCTATTATTAAAAATATTTATTTTTGTTTTATACTTTGAGATAGAGATATTTTTTTATAACATTACTATAAATTTAAAGCTTTATCTAAATTTTTTGTAAATATATCAATAATAAATCTAGAAGACACAAGTAAAAAGCGAATGTTAAATTTAATCACTTTATTTGGAAAAAGTCTTTCTTAATCTCTTAGTCTTGTGTAAAATCTATTTTGAGTAGTATGACAATTGTGAAATAATCCCATCGCAGCTCTGAGAGCGCCATCTGTAAAGAAGAAATAGTTAGTTGATGATTTGTATTGAATGTGTAAACACATATTTTGATTCTATTGATAGGAATTAATCATTCCTAATGTCAATATGATTCGAATTCGATTAATTGTTAGTATTTATCTATAGTTGTTGTGTATCATTTGGGTTTTATTAAATTTTTTAAATAGAAACTAGACTTGATCACTCGACTCTTTTACAACCATTTATTATATTCTTTGTTAACACAAAATGTTATAATTATAGGAATTTCCCATGTCTTTACTGGGCTGTTTTGGTTCAGAAGCAGAAGCAATTCGAGATCATTTCTTAGCTCGTCTCAGCTCATATTGTGAAGATATTCGACTTAAAGTCTCTATTTTGGAATTTTTAACAGTTTGCGTTGCTCAGCAACCTGGCCTTATTGAGATGTTTATCAATGTTAAAAAAAAAGATGATAAAAATTCAAAGGTACTTATAATTGTTGATTTCTATTAATAATTCTATTTAAAGCACTGAAAATAAAGCTTTCATGTAATAATTTTAATATTACTATATATTATTATGACATTTTCTGTTATTCTTGTAAATGTTCACAATCATCAATGTGTTTTCATAAATCATTTATAAAAATTTCTATTTAAATATAATTAATAAGTCATCGTTTTCAAATTTAAGTTTATTATATTTAAATAGAAATATAGAATAATCAAAAAAATTATTCCTTATTATGCTACTGTTATTTTATCAAATTATAACTTAATAAACATATGTATGGAGCTAAATGGTAGCAAAATTTAATACTTTCTGAAAAATGAGTTATATTATTCTTATGTAAAATTTAATTTTATTTGTTTATATTTTAGGGCAATGAAACAAAGAGCTGTTTGGATTGCGTAAAAAATATTTTGAAAGATAAAATGAATGAAGTAAGTAAAATTAAAATGAATAAATGTATTTTATTTATGTAAAAAAAAGATCCTTAAAATATTTATGAAAAATATTTATGGAGGCTCTCTGCCAAATAATATATTTTCTTATTTTATTTATTTTAACATTTTAATTATCAGAGATGAATGATAATATATATATAAAAGCATCCTTAATTTTATAATCATTCTTCTTTTGTGTGTTTCATATTGACAAAAAGTTTTATTAAATGTTTCTTTATTTTTAGTCAAAAGAAAAATATCCACATGATCTCCTTTGTACAGCTGTGGAATTTATTCATGCACTTTGGGCTGGTCATCAAGCTTTAGCTATGGAAGCATTAAAAGAAGAGTAAAAATTTATTTTATTTAAATAAATATTTTTTGTAAATATATTATCAATCTAATTCTCTTTGTAATTACTATATGAAAATTTGTAATAGCTTAATACTTCATTTAAATATTTGTGACTTTTTATCAGATATTTGATGCAATGTCACAGTAATTTAAATAAAATATTTTATTAAATTTGATCAAACAATCTATTATTAACACACTATTTTATTATGTTTATTTTAATGACCAATTAATTATTTAAGTGAAATTGCATTTTTGCAGCTTGTATTTTAATGAATGTGATCGCATTTTGAATACATATTATTTTAAATTTAGTTTCATCCTTTTGTTATTTAAACTATTTTTTATGAATATTACAGTAGTTATTTTTGCATTAATTAACTCAGTAATAATAATGTTTTATTCATTTATAAACAATTGAAAAGTTAAATATAAGGCTATAAAGGGAAAACATATTTTTTATTTTTATGTTTGTGAAAATATAAAATTGAGTTTATTTTTATGTACAGCAACTCCCTGTTTAACGTTTCGTTTAATGCTATTTCGGCTTAATGCTCTTTTATTTGAATTGTGGGATTCCCCAAAATTGCATGTAGCGTTAGGCTTCCCGATATCCAAAACAGTATATCTATGTTTCTTCTTTCCTGCAGTGTTATATAAACATGCTTTTAACAAACATTTATATTCAAATATTTGTTGACATTATTGTAAGTTAGAAATTTATATAATATAATGGTTGATATAGTGACAAATATTATGATTTTAAATTTTTATCATTGGTGATATGAAAAACAGAAAAATAAAGCTACAAGAAAAAACATTTTACTAGAAACTAAAATGCAAGGGATTAGAAGATTAGATACTAGTGAACGTCAATCTTAAATTGGTGCTACATTGAATTAATAAGAATCATAAGAATAAAAAATCTTAAGAATCTTAAGAACTACTCTTAAGAATAAAAAAATACTATCATCATCAACTGCAACTAGGACAAGCTCTGCAACTAGAATTACTTGTTCTAGAAATAATACAATTGAGGAAATGGAAAAACCATTTTTTATATGAATTGATGATGAAATTGAGTGCAATATGCTATTCAGCCAATCTATTATTATAAAAAAAAGTAAGACAATTTTTATTTGCATTCAGGTTGTGGGAATTGACATAAGTGAAACTTTTGTTGCAAGCGAGAATGATTTTTTAGATTTAAACATTGAAATAATCTTCCGAGAATACAGATTACAGCAGAAGCAATAAGTGAGGATACTAAAATTGTGGCTGAACTCCCAGCGACATTAAAAACAATAATTCAACAAGGAAACCATCCTTCAGAATTGGTTTTTAATGTTGATGAAATAGGCCTATCATGGAAAAGAATGTGAAAGCGAACATTTCTGTCCCACAAAGAAAAACATTCGCCAGGATTGAAAGCTGTAAAAAGATCACTTTATACTTCTACTGGGTGGTAATTCAAGCAGAGATTTCAAATT
This sequence comes from Latrodectus hesperus, assembly GCA_037975125.1. Classification (NCBI taxonomy): domain Eukaryota; kingdom Metazoa; phylum Arthropoda; class Arachnida; order Araneae; family Theridiidae; genus Latrodectus; species Latrodectus hesperus. The sequence goes on along the minus strand of CM075850.1, from coordinate 68,563,690 downwards.
AAAACCTGTACTTGCTTACTATTCCAAAAACCCAAGAGCAATGAAAGGAATATCCAAATCAACTTTACCTGTAATTTGGGGGAGCCTAATAAATCATTGATAACTATGAAAATTTTCCAGAATTGGTTCACTGAATATTTTTGCCTGTCTGTTAAATGCTATTGAGAAATTAAAAAAGTTTAATCATTAACACCACTTATAAATTATAATGCTTCAAGCCATCCTATGAATTTATCTAACTTAATAACTTGTATTCCAGTTGAGGTGGTTTTCTTTCCGTCTAATACAACTGCCTTAATTCAACTAATAAGTCAAGGTATTATATCAAATTTTAAAGCTTATTACCTGCTTTAAACATTTAGACAGTTGTTTGAAAAAGCAGGCAGAGAACCAATAAAAGAGTTTTGGAAAAACTATAATATCATGAGTGCTGTAGAAAACATAAACCTTTTTTGGAATGAGGTAATAGAAAAATGTTTGAAAGGGGTGTGGAAGAACATTTGTCGGAGACACTGACTGAACTCTCTGTTGATGTAAATAAAACAGTGGAATTATCAAAACAAACCAGTTTAGATGAAATAAATGTGGTTGAGGTCAAAGAAATAAAAAGAACAATAAACGGCAGAAAGTTTTTATAATGATGACCCCAAGGAATTAGCAGACTAAGATAAACACAGAAATATTGAAAGCAGTGATTCTGAAGAAGAGAGCAAAAAGAAATTTTTCAACACGGTTTCTATAAACCAGTTTGACCACTGTAATCGAAATTATGGACCAATTTATTGAAAATGAAGCAGATTTTCCTTATCTACTTACTAGTAACTTCTTACAAAGCGCAAAAGGAAAACTCAAATTACATTAGGTATGTTCTTGATAAAAAGGAAGAAAATTGGAAATACAGAAGAGATTTTATGATATGAAATGTAAACATGCTGACTTAGAATTTTATTTATTTTTATTTGTATACTCTTTTATTATGTTTATATATTTGTTAGAAAACATAAAATTTTTGTTTTATTGTTATAAAAAATATAATTAATAAATTTAATGGTAATATTACTTGACCAATTTTCTACCCATCTTCCCATAACCCCATTATTTACATGAGATAACTTCACTTAACACTGTTTCACATTACTCTATTTTGATGGAACATATACCCCATGTTATGCAGGGTTTTACTGAACGTAAAATTCTTTGTAAACAGAGTTTGAATATTTTTATGTAATATTTTATATTATTATTAACTGATTTTGCTTATATTGCTCTGCGGATAACAGTATTGTAGGAACTACAGTATTATCATATAAAATGAATAGGAATTGTTCTAAAATTTCACTAATAATTGCAAACATTGTAAAGCAGCAGTTATAGTATTTTGATGTGAGATCAGCGTGTTTGCACCAGTTAAATTTAGATGAATATGGACTGAATGATTAAAAATGCATGTTAAGTATTTTATATCTATACAAGTGATAACTGTTTCAAAATTATCTTTAGAGATGTTCTATGTTATTACAATTATTAACTGTAAGCCAGTAGAAAACACATGATATCTTACACAATTAAAGAATTCCAGTGAGAAGTGGAATGAAATTTTCTATTTTATAAATGAGAAATAGTATTTTTTTAGGTGTATTATGTCATTAATTGTGGGTCATACAGGTCTGAAACATCATAGGATTATGATCTTTTTGTGTAAATATGCAAAAATTTCATGTTTTAGAAAATTAAGGAAGCAAAGTTCTCAGTATAAATTTACTGGTTTGGGCTCCAACTGATTTCGAAATTATTTTAGCATTTAGATAATTCACATTAATCAATATAGTTACATTATTATTTTCTCAACTTTTTGAAACATTGTGTTTGCATGTATGTTAGCCATTACATATCATTGTAGACATTTTATTTGGTAAATTTTTTTTAACGAATGTTTTTTCTTGCAAAATGATCCAATATTTATGAAATAAAATACATTATCTAAATTGAACAGTAGGATGTAAGTAAATGCTGTAAGTATATAATTGTTTCTTTTATGATAGCATTTTACTTGTAGTATTTTCCTTTAACATTTGTTCTCTATTAACACCTGTGTTTAAGTAAAATGCATTCATTTAAATAATTTAAACTCCTATTTTCTAATTAGCTTAAATATTCATTTAACTTAAAAAATTAATAAGTTATTTTCTGTTATCTAAATTTATATTTCTAATCAGTTAAGAATTTTGCATCATTAGTTTTTTACAATTTTATAAAATTAAGGATTTAGATGTATGCGGTCTGAAAATGATTAGAAATGTACTTTATTAAATAAAATTCATTTGTGAAATTTTCCAGTTTTGTTTGAAAACTTTTTTTATATCTCTTTTATGAGAATGCTTTCTTTTTTCAATAATTAAAATTTCATTGTGTAAATATTGTTTGATAATACATGTAACAATTTCTATATTTCTACTGCAATAAATACAATTCTTTTATTCATATATAATTTTGATTATAAAATATTAAATCTAAAATTTGTGATATATTACTTAAATTATTTTTATTGCATTTTTGTTTAGTTCTCAATTTTGGAATTTGGTTTGCTCTACAATTTTGAATGATGAATTGTCAGAGAATGCTCCTGGTATTAATGCTTATATAATTAGAACTATAGCCCTTGAAATTTTCTACAGTGGAAGGTAAACTATTTTTCTACTATTTTTGTAATTCTGTAAAAACTAAATTTGTAATTTTATGAGTCAATTTCATTGTAAAATAGAATTAGCCTGTTAAATTTATGGGGAAACTTTTTTTTTAATATGATGAACATATATCATCTCTGAAAATTAATTTGATTATATGTTTTTATATGCTTGTGTATTGAACTTGGGAAAATGATACTCATGATTCTTAATTGAATATAATTTATTATATTGAGTAAGACTGTAAAGTAAATGAATATTTTGATTAGAATTTTCATCATGATTATAATTATTTTTGTTATAGGTTTTGATTTTTGATAAATATTTATTTTGTTTATTAATGTAGGGATAGAATACATCAACCAATTAATGACATATTCAAAACTATACAAGATAATAATTTGTTGCTCAAATTGTCAAAAGTGAGTAGAATATTTTAATTATAATTAAATTGTTATAAAATATTTTCAAAGATTCTTACTGTTAATAAAGTAAAAATTATCAATTCTATTTCAATATAATGTTTTATTATTTGTAAAAATATGCTAATTATTTTTTTTCATACCTTTCTTTGTACCGATTAATCTCTTTGGAGTAAGTGAATTCTAAAAGTATTTCTCACAATTGTGGCAGGACTAAAAAAGGAGCTTGCTGAAAGGGTGATGCATTTAAATTTTAAATGGAACAATTTAAATGATCAATAGAGGACACTTTGTCCATTATATTTGAAGTGAACATTAAATTTATATTTTTGGATCTTCAGTTTTTTCACATTCAGTCTGAATTTGTGAAATCTTACAGATTCCATTTATTTACAGATTCTCCATGATCATCACATGAAAACGGTGAAATTATGATGCAAGCAGTGCTTGTCTCTATGACTTTCTATGTGAATTATTCATATTATTTGCACTGAATACTTCATTATTTATTAAGAAAATTAATAAATTTGCTTTATTAATAAACCAATTAGTGACATATAAAAAAAACTTTTCAATCAAAAAAGAAAAAAAACTATTTGAAGTTTTATTTTTTGTGATTATGATACACTAAGACAACCAAAGCTCAACACATTTTGCTTAAAAATTTTCCATATTCAAACTTTATTTTAAATTTTATTATATATTGTAAATATGCTTCAAAATTAATAAAAGAAATGCTTCATTTTTAATGTTTAATACTGCTCTGGTAACTTTTTAAAATTGAAAAGTATAATTTTTTTTAAATTTTTAATTTTGAAAAGTATACTTTTGTTTGCCCTGATTAAATATGTCATATAAAAGCACTACAAGGTCAAATAGTTTTATAAGTAAAGAAATGACTGATACAAAATGATAAATTCATGCTAAATTAACATTTTTCAATTTTATAATATTACCATTATTGTCTATAGCATATTCACTGCCAAAATAAGCAAGAAAACATGGATGTTGAAACTCAACTTGAGTCAAGTTTAATTGATTCTGAACAAGATACTTTTGCTTTACTCACATCTTGGAGAGATTTCTTATTAATTATCACTGTTGTGAGTATAAATAATTAAAATTTATATATTGTGAATAAGAAAAATATTTGTTAGTATTGTTTTTTGTTAGTTAAATTATTTATCTTTTGAACAATATTGTAGTTTTTATTTTATTGTAAAGAATTTTTTCATCTATTTGATATATATATTTCCTTATGTGTGCTTACACATCCAAAAAATCTACAAATTCTTCAAATACTGCTGTTTAATCGGATGAAATTGGGACATTATTCATTCGACAAATACACAGATTATTTTATACAAAATTTTAAAGTTGTACCTTTATTAGATGTACATAGTGCAAGAATTCAAACTTCAAGATTTCTCTCTATATATGTGATAGATACAAGTAATGAGTACTGACAATCACATTTCTATAGGTATACAAGACTGGTTTTCATTTATGCCATCGGGAATTCATGAAACTATCATATATGAAGTTGAAATACTTTTCATATCCTGCAACACAATAGCTATGTTTATTAAGTTCACAGCTTGATATGGAATCTGCTTGAATTTCATTTTACTTTCCTTAAAATATCAGTGATTGGATTTGTTGGTTGTATGGTCCTAAGTTATCCATATACATAAACCTAAAAAATCAAAGTGTCCTTTTTTGATGCCTAATAAGATGTTTGATCAATACAGTCTTAACAAAAATGTAGCAATAACTTATATAACCTGATGTGTTAAGACTATAATTCAAGCAAAGTCTCTTAATCAATGTGTTATTTCACATACTATCATACTTGCCCGTAAGGTCATCGACATTGAGACTGCCAAACGATTAATGTTTAGTACAATTTGTGGTTTTGATTTCCACTTCAAACGTGGACGTTTTAGTGATTCAGAATCCATTTTACACTATAGGTCCTGATGTGTGAGTAATAAGTATTGAGTGACAAACAAAGGAAACAAAATCAACTTGTGAGATCACTTGATTTGAACCTTTGTGATTTCTGGTTGTAAGCTATTTTTATAGATTAAATTTATTAAGGCTTTTTTATTCATTACTGATAGTTTTGATTAAATATTTGCTATATCTTAATTTTTTTCTGTTTAAATTTAACAATTTTTGAGATTTTAAGGAATTCAATTTTATTTTTGGACATTCTGAGCATTTTTGGTTTTTTGGAGATGATGTAGCTTAGCTACATCATCTGGGATTAGCAACAACAACACTATTTCAATATTTCGAGTATTTTTAAACTAATCCAAAGCATTAAGTTTTTTTTATGGTAATTGTAAATATGATTTTAATTCCCGTTATTATTTTCAGCATTACTAAAATTTTGAAAGCTAAGGCCTCTTCTGTTTCATATAAGATTTCTAATTTAACATTTTATATTGGTATACTGAAAGCTGAAAGTTTCTATTTTTATTTTAGTATTTATGTTAGCAAATGTTTAGAAAATTATCCAAATGGGAATATAAGGGTATAATAATTTGAATTGAAAACGAAGTATGTGTTTGGAAGTTAATACATTGAAAATTTATTTAAAAAACCTACATTAGTTACTAAAATAAGAACTATACAATTGACTCATATTAAAATAAAGTTAACTGAAGAGATTCAAGACCAGAAATACATCTCAGTGATTACATTCCTAAATTTAGTACAGAATAAATTATTCCATTCAACTATTTCATTATCAGGCAAATTTAAAAAATTGATCCTAGTACATTCAATATATGTGCTCATTAAATCTGTGGAATCGAAAGTTCTGTAGTCAGTCGTTGAGCATTTACCATGGATTTTGGTCCAGAGAAAATTTCTTCCACCTTCTGATCAAAGTCATAATTGAGGGAGTGGATCCTCTAGTGATGCCATCTTTTAGAGGAGTGTAATACTAAAAACATACTTTACCTTAGTGTTATTCTGGTTGAATAAAAAATGCACCCTTCTGACCTAATTAGTTGTCAGCTAGCAAGTTTGGCTTGTGTGAGTGTCATAAATGACAACAACAAAAGTTGATAACAATAAAAGTATTTCAGGAAAATTTTACAAATATTTTACTAGGATACCTTTTGTATTAAAAATAAATTTGTGTAAAAATTTTGTGGAAAAGAAGATTTTGTTTTAAAGTTTTGATGATTTCTTTTATTTGAGTTCTTTGTAATTAACAATGCATAGAATCTTGATATATTATAACATTATACAAAATTTTACATTCAGTCATTGGGAATAGTCTATTTGTAAGTATGAGTATTCTTTTACAAAATTTCTACCTGATTTATCAGATGAATGTACACTGATGAATTTGTAATATATAATTGCATAACACATAGCCATACAGAAAGTTCTCGCAGTATAAATAATGTCAAGATGTTTCAAAAATTCTTGTAGCTTTTATAACAACTATTTTGAATTTATTGGATAAAACAGGATGAAAAATAAGAATGATAAAATTATATTACATAATAATAATATAATAACTTAAAGTTTAAAAAGTGGAAAAAGTGAAAACAAGTAGCAATGAAAAACTTTTGAGCTTTGCATAAAGCTTCTACAAATGCATGTAATCATGTAGTTTTCATGTATTATTTTTTGAGATTAAATGTATATAATGTTTAATTTTACAAATATGTTGATTTGTTTGACATACTTAGCAATATTTATAGTTATTTGTATTACAATTCTTTACCATTTCTTTTCATTATTATTTAATTTTGGTTACAGATTTTTGTTTTATTCCTCATTTGAATTTTTATTGTCTTTTATATCTCTACCAATTATTTTCAAGAAAGGTATTTTTTTCTTTTAAATAAAAATAAAATAAATTTCACTTCTATAGAAATAGTAGAGTTAAATGAATTTTTTAGCTTCTAAAAACTTGATGTATGCATGTTTTAAAAGATCAGGAGAATTTCTTTTCATTAGTTCTTATCAAAAACTGGTGGTTATGAATATTTTTATTGTTAAAATTTACTAATTAACTTTTTCGAATATGCATGTGAATATCAATCTTTCAAAGGATTCAGTTCATTTACATTTAATAGAATTTATATTTGTTTTACAAATAAGACTTTGAATATTTCTTAACTAAACTTTTCTTGATTTTAGACATGTACCTTTTTAATAGAAAATGTATATAAATATATTTAATTAGAATTAAATTTTCTTTATATAATTTCATGATGCTTAGCTATGTTTTATTTCTCAGTGTTATGTAATTTAAGCAGTGGGGAATTCAAAATTCACTTTGAACTACAGAATAATTTCATACCAATTGTCAAAAATTTCATTATATGCTAGATAATTGTATTGATTTAAAATATTTATTAATGGGAGAATTTTTTGTTCACCTTCAATATTCTATTTATTCTATAATTCAATATTCTATTTTAATCTATTTTAATGTAATATTTTATTTATTTATTAACATACATTTAATAAATTTATAACTTACTCTATTTACTTTTAGTATGAGCCTCTAAAAATGTCTTCAGAAGTCAAGAAAAAAATACTGAAAAATATATTAGAGCATTTTACTGAAGAAGTAAGAATACTTTTGAATAAATAACAAAAATGAAATCAGTTATTTAATTTTTTTGAATTGGAATACTTTATTTACATTTTTTAATCTTATATTAATATTTCTATTAAATGTTATTTATTTTATTTTCAGCTTAATGGAAACAATTCTCGTGTTCTCATTTTGTTATCTGAATTATTCCTCATGTTATCAAAATATTGGCAGGGGTAAATATATTCAAATTCTAAAATTGTCTGTTTATGGTTTTTAAAAAAATGTTCCACTTTAAAAGAACTATAATATTATATATCTTTTAATATGTAATTTGTACTAAAATACATTAATATTTTTTTGTATGATGGTCTGATGATAAAATTTTGCATATGCCTATGAATTTTGCTATGAATACCTGATGATAAAATTTTGTTAAGATAAAAAATCTAATTTCTTCACACCCATGTGCAGTCTTAAATGATTAATCCTTCCTTATATTTAAAAAACAAGATATTTTTATTTACAAAGTTGGAATTCAGATTAAGATAAATAAGGAAATAATAATTTATAAATTAATGTTATTTAGTTTTCTGTATTGAGAATATTTCAATATAATAATCATTATTGTAGTTTTCAATGATCAATTATTACATATAAGTGTTTGTTTTTATTCATATGGCTTACTTGGAAATATGTAAAATATGATTCATGAAATATATCTTATAAATTTTCAATAATTTCATTGAACCAAATTTATATAAAGAATTTTTGCAGTTTAAACATACTAATATTTCATTTAAAAATATAAAAACCTTTTCATTGAAAATTCAGAAAACTTTTGAATAGATGTGCAATGTTGCAAATAGTTTCTTACAGATTTAATAAGAGAAGTATGGAAGAAGAATCTTATTCTTTATTTATCAATAAGTGCACGATAATGAAGATTGTTTACTAAAATGCTGTATGGGCATATTGACTCATAATTTTACTTGTAAGCAGAATATTCCAATATTCCTTATTTTCTAACCTACAGCCAAATATGTATATTGCAAACCTCATTTTTTAAATGTTTTAGATTAGAGCTTATTTTTTAAACTGGCCAATTTGTTAAATTTTACAAGTAAAATTTTTAAGATAAACATGTTTGCAAAATTAAACATTATTACTTGATAATCAAATTGTAATCAATGGTTTGCCATCTGGAAATTAAATGGACAAAATTATTTATAGAAACTTTGTAAATTGTACTTTAAAAATGTATCAAATTTTCTTAAAAAATGAAAAAGAAAGAAAAAAGTAAAATTTCTTATTTAAGAAAAATTTTTAATTTAATGATGTTATTAATTTTTGGAAAAATGTTTTTAAGAATTTTTTATTTCTATTTAAATTTTGATATAAATTTTTGCACATTTTACTTTAGAATTTTTATAATGATATATAAAAAATGTAATTATTAAATAATTGGTTTTATAAAAAAAACTTAATTTTTCTTTCTGAAAAATCAAATTTAAATAGTGTTTCGATATCTTTTTGGAAACCACTGTGTTTAATATTGTTTGATGTAAAAATGAACTAAATAAATAACTTATTAAATTTTTTAAAATTAATTTTAAGAAAATTAAACATCTGTTTTCTTGATTCTATTACATTTAAACATAGTTATGACTATTTTTAATTTAGAAGTTAAAATAATTCATATTAAAATAATCTAGATGCTATTTATTATCTGTAAAACAAACATGTAAAGAAATGGTGAGTGTATATTATCTTTATTTTAGTGTTTGTTTCTTGGTTGAAATGATTTTTTAAATTTATCTTTGTTTTTTTTAATTGACTTCTAAAAAATGTTTTTATTTAATTTTAATTAAAATACTTTTTAAGTGAATTCATAGCATTTATTGAAGCGGAAGATCAAAATCCTATTTACAAAGTTCTCTCAGAAGTTTCCTACAATGCAGATACCATACATCTAAGAGAGCAATTAGTGATTATTTCCTTAGCTGTGTACACTGTTAGAACATTTTCTAAATCTGTTTTAAAAAGTATGCAATATTTATTTTGTTTTCAAAACTATTATATGTTAGTATGTTTTTGATAATGCATGATTTAAAGTACTATTTTTTAGTAGCTTTTTTTGGATTTTGTATTGTTTCCTTTATATTAAATTTATGTTTGAAATTATCAAAATGTAATTTTATCAGATTTATTATACACAGTTAGAATTTGTGTTTGATCAACTTAAGTAAATATATATGGATGTCACTTTCCCTTGGGGATTTGTTTCTGTCTTGTAAATTTTCAAAGTAAAATGCTTCATTCCAAATAATGGAAAAGAGGTAATTTTTACAATTATGTTTCAAAATTAATTTTTGAAGATCTACAAATATTCACAAACAATAATATAAAATAATTTAATTTTAATATCAACTTAATGTTGATGTTTCTGGGTTATTTGATACGTTTAACATTAGATTTGTTTCTCATTCTTAACAAGCAGTTGTGTAGATCTACTATGATTAAATTGGTAATTACATTATCATTTGAAATTTGCAAGCTTATTACTATTTGTAAGTGCTTTGTTTCAAATCTGCAGTTTTAATTAGTTGGTACAAATGGGGGTTGAAATGATTTTTTCTAAAACCTTTATATTTAAACAATAAATACTTTTAATAAACTGATAATTCTCTATATCAGTATCAGGCATATCCTCTTTTAGCATTAATGACATCTTCAACAATCAGGAACATGTGCACTACACTAGTAGAGTCTTCGCATTCACTCTACTAGTGTAGTGCACATGTTCCTGATTTTATTGGGGAATTAAACTTTTTGTTATTTATTCTGTTTTTGTATAATTCATATTTGCTAAACGATTCTCAAGAATATACTGTAATTTCTGAATGTGGGATTTAAGACTGGTGAATTATCAGGTTAATCAAGTACTGTGCTAGGAGAAAACCATGTTGAAATGCTCTGTTAACTGTTTCCATAAATTGAATGGAACAGTTTTATTGCATACAGTTTCTATGTATTTGTCAGTATTCTTCGTGCTTTTAAGAGAAATAAACATCTCAGTGTCATTTGTTGTGAAAAAATCCACAAACATCTGTTTTGAAAGGTGTTTTACAATTTTTGGATATGATTTGTCAAAGAGTTTCATTTTCACTTTTTTTAATTACACTGGATTCATATTCTTGTACAAGTAAATGCATTTTATCGCTAAAATTACTTCCCAGTCATTAGCAAATTTTGGCCTTCCAGAAGGCAGAAAAACTTCCAGAAGGCTTTTCTGTGCAGTTGAAGTTCTCACTTCAACATCGTAATCCAATAAATCTTTTTTAAAGTCTCTGTTTTTCTTGCATTTATTTTTTATTTCTTATTTAAATTGTACCAATTGTTGAAGCAGTTATACATTTGTGTTTCTTTTTGGAGACTATGATCTGGAATATTAAATTGTTTTTTAATTCTTAAAATACTTGATTTTTTCTTTTTTTTTTCTCTACCAACTATCTATCTAGCCATATCTCTATATCTGTCTTAGAGATATGTTCACTAAGAACATTATTTTATAATGCTTCCTCAAAATAATATCTTTCTTGGTTATTATTATGTGGAGCCCAAAATTATAGCCATTTAAACTTTCTTACATTGGTGAACTTCGATCATGAAAATTTCTTAAAATTTAAAAATATATTGCAATGCAGTATATATTTAAGTTATGAACTACATTAAATGGGGCATTCTTACGAAGTATCTAAATTTTTACTTTCTTGTAATTTTTTTTGTGATTACTTTAATTTGTAATCTGTTTAGATATAGTCAGTAATTTTTCTATTTGCGAGTTTTGCAAAACATCTTGTTAATATGTAATTATTTTTTATAGCTTTAATGTTTTTTTTTCCTTTTACCTAATAATTTATAGAATAGTTATTTAATTATATTATTGCTATTTTCTCATTTTCACTTTTACTTTATTGATATTATATGCTAATAAAATATTTTCAATTCATATTTAGATATGTCTGTCAAAACATCTTGTTAATATGTAGTTATTTTTTTATAGCTTTAATGTTTTTTTTTCTTTTTACCTAATAATTTATAGAATAGTTATTTAATTATATTATTGCTATTTTCTCATTTTCACTTTTACTTTATTGATATTATCTGCTAATAAAATATTTTCAATTCATATTTAGATATGTCTGTCTGAATGATAAATAATATTAAGATTAAAGTATGAAGTATTTTTACAAAAGATTGTTTTTCTTGTTAGTTAAAAACTTAAAAGACTGGATTATTCCAAGCTGCCAAATGTTGAAGAAAACTTCTCATTTGATTCATCAATCTACAGATCCCAAATATGTAGAAGGTGTCCAAAAGGTAGAATCTGACATTTTAATGATTATTATGTGTAATAAAATATCAAAGTATTCACTTCTCTAGAAATATGAAAAAAAATATGCATTAAGTTAACCAAAAGTTTGATTTTTGTAATATTTGTTAATTTATTAATATTACTGTAAAATTAGATAATTATCACTAATTTAATGCATCATTCAAATTCATTGATTAATAATTCCTTTAATCATTTTTATTTTAGTTGCCCATTGTTATCATAATTCTCTTAAATGAACTAGTACAAGAAGTAAATGATTGGTTACCCATTCTCAAAAATCAATCCATCTTTTCACTTTTAGTTAGTCTTTTAATGAAGAGTCTAAAAGTAAGTATTTTTCTGCATTTTTCAAAATAAATACTGTAAATTATTGTGCATTTTTAAATAAAGAAATGCTTAAATAATAAAATTTGTTTTGAATTTTTTTTAGTTAAATGTTGGATTGGAACTCGCTCATGCAATCATAGTACTTTTCCTCTCTATGTCCTCTGATAAAAAAGTAAGTCAATCCTATTATAAACTTTGTATTGATTACATACTTGCTAACATGCTCAATATACAATGTGTTAAACTGGAAAGTTGTGTAAAAATTAACAACCAAAAAAATTATGATTTAAATTAGTTTTAAATTGATGTGAAATATTTAATTTGAAAAACAAATAAAACTAACATATTCTCCATTTTTATTTTGGTGCTACAAGAAATCTAAATATATAATGTACAGGTTAAAACTGCCCTATGATATTAATAATGCTGCCATATTCTTATATTTTCTTGGACAAATAAGTTGATTTTCAAAGTCTTTTGTGTTAGGCATGGGGAAGCTCACTAATATTTTCAGTTAATGTTTGTAAGTTTTTGCTTCTCAATTTGTTTTGCATGGCTTTACATAAAATGAAAAGCTATATGAATTAAAATGAAGTTATGAATATGTATGTAAAATGTTCATGAAAGGAATTTTCCCAATGTGTAATAAAATTGAAGATATCTGTTTACTTGTAGAATATGTGATATTGTTATTGAAGAAAATATTTTTGATAAAAATGATGATAAAAATCTAAATTTTATAAAACATAGAATTGTAGGAACTTATCATAAATACTGAGTTACAACTATTTATTTATCGTCATGCATGTGAATTTCAGTTTTATATTTATTTCAGTGACTGAAATGAATACCCACCTATTTTATTGTCTAATGTAAAAATTTATATATATAATTTAAAATCCTGCTAGCTTGTATTTATTTTTGTTAGTAGTTGCTTAAGTTTGTGTATAGTATGCTTTATATTTATTAATATTAAAATGTGATATTTTAATATACATTTACTAACATTCAATATATACTACAGTTTTACTAAATGCATATTTTGATCACTGATATGAGAGATTATAAAACTTTAATATATATATATATAAGCTGTAAGAATAACCTAGAAGCTGTACAAATTTATACTGATGGTATTAGGGATGAAGATGGCTACACTGGAAGCAGAGTGTTTCTTAAAATTGAAACTAAAAATTTTCTTCTAAAACATTGCAATGCTGATTTCAGCTCTGTCTTTAGTGCAGAACTTACAGCCCTTGATATGGCTCTTAACTTTTCCTTGAACAAGCTGTTAAATGGCAAGATTTGGATTCTAGTTGACAGTCGCAGCGTTATTCAGTACCTTGAAAACGGGAGGAATATTGTGGACCAGAGAGGAATTTGTGTTTTCAAAAAGCTTAAAGCATTTTATCTGAGTCCTCCATTATTCATTTTCAATGGATTCCATCACATGTCAATCTTAAATATAACAATATCACCGATGGCCTTGCTAAGGATGCATCATTGCTGCCTCTTGGTTCTGCTGACTTTCCAGGATATCTTCTCTAGTAGTAAGGCTCTTGCCAATTCATCTTGAAAAATTCCGCCGTCTCATCCTTGGTACTGTGGCTCTGATCCTGGGAGATTTTTGAGTTTCAACAGTGAAAGACGTGATCAGACTGCCATGTCCAGACTCAGATCCTGCCATCTTCAGACTCTACAGTTCTCCCAGGGCAAACAAATCTTTCCCACCTGCACTTCGTGCAATATTAACGAAACCAATCTAGAACACCTGCTGAACTGCATTGGCTTTTCAAAGCGTGAACTTTTATACAGCCCTGGGGCTGTCCTCGATTCTTTGAAGGCAAAGGATGTCATGGACCTGGTCTGATTCAGACCAAAGGATAAGAAAGAGGAAGAAGAAGAATTAACTAAAAATATATGCATCACTGAAACATTTAAAAAAATAAAATAATCATTCTAGGATTTTGATTGTGTTGCAGCAAACAAATTAAAGATGCCATTTCTGTATATTAACAATACAGATGGGTCATAAGGTCAACTTATTTATCAAAGTAATACCCAAATAAGATTAAATCTGGTAATTATTTTCCTTAATGAAATATTTTAAATTTTTAAGAAAGTTACTCTGATAACTTTCTTTTGTTTTAACAATTTTTTTCTTAGAAAATAAGTCTTGATTATTATGCCATAAAAGCCAACACAATACTCATATGTTTTGTTGATGACTACTAAGAGCAACTGAAAATTGGAAAAAAATTGTATACTAGATATTTTAACAAAATTTTGTTACTTACAGTATTAATCACAAAATTTTTTATCACAAGTTTGACTATACTAGAAAGGGCCAAAGCAATGTATTCAGATTCTGTCAAAATCTTGACAATAGGTGAATTCTGGTTTGAAGAAATCTCTTATCAACACATCAGTGTTATTTTTCATATGGTGATAGGCTTTATCACATCACCTAGGATATTGTTGTTGGTTCTTATGATATCCAATCATCCTTAATTGTAGTGATTTTTCACTATCCACTTAATGATATATGATCATAAGTTAGTAGAACACATGTTGAGGATTTGCTTTTCAATCAACAGCTATATTAGTTCATAGATATGTTATTTCTCTAAGTAGGTACAAAACAACATTCAACTGCTATTAGTAAAATAGTCAGAAATGTTTGAGACTAGTTAAGTTCCTGCAATAATCACATTGTCTACAAAGTTTGTTGAGTTAAAAATTTTAAAGATTTATTGAGGTCAATCGGTTTGACATTTTACATGTTAGGCTGATTTAATGGATCATTCCTATCATTTGTCATTTAATGGCCATTTCAGAAAACCATTGCAGCATTTATTGCATTTTGTGTTTGTATTAAATAATTACATTTGTATTAATATTAAGTAAAAAATTTCTGATCTGCTATTTTCCGTGTAAAATTTTAAAAATTAATTTATGCTTTTGATTTAAACTTTTGCTCAGTTGTATCGATTGTTCACACACATGAATTTTTATTCAGTTTTTATTTCTCTTTAATGTATTATTTTAATATTGAGCAATGAATCAGGATTGTATCGAAGGATCATGAAAAAAGTTAATGAAAATTGAATTTTTGAAATAATTTCAAACTTAGGATTCGTTACAACATTGTGAACACAGTATGTGAACAGCTAAAATAGTTTCATATATTCTTATTAGATCTATATTCATTTTGTTTAGTCTTTTAAGATAAATTTAAGGATTTTTATTTTTAGTAATATTTCTGTTCAAAATTTTTGGTAAGTTCTTTGTTATTTGTATATTTTTTAAATTGAAAATTACAATTCATACTGAATTATTCAAAATATATTTGAATTGTATTAATTTTTGACAACAGCAATTTTTATAACTGAAATGAAAATAAAGAAAAATTATAAAGAAATTATGGGTGGAGTTTTGCGGATAATTTACATATTTCATCTTTGCTAATGCAACTTTATTTTAGTCATTGTTTTTTTATATTTAGGCTGCAGAAACATTATGCAACACTGGTTTTATGTCTGAATTAACTCTGATCCTGGCTAATGTTGATTTAGAGAAGCATGTAACAGAAAGAAAAAGCATGGTAAAACTCATGAATGTTATTAACATTGTAAAAAGACTGTATTTAAATGCAATATCTTATTTGAAGACTCATTTATATATTCTTAGAAATGAGCTATATTAAAAGTAATGCAATATAAATTTTTGGTTATATGTTTAAAAGTTATTTATCGCTCTGTAACAGTAATTTCTATATTTAATATTCTAGTTCATATGTTTACGAATTTTTTATTTGTATTAAACTTTGAATCTAGAAATTATTTAATTTGTGATGTAATTTTTTCATATTTAACTGTAAGTAATATGTTTTATTTCATAAATGTTTTTATTGAAACTTGCATTGTTTATTTTAAACACTAGTGATTACAATGTTTTCTGTTCTGTTTATTAATGCATTTTTATGAATCTTTTATAAAATGAAACTGTATGCTTAGTTTCTAATTTGTTTATTTTATTCATGTAATTTCACTCTGAATTTATGCATTTCTAATTTAATTTTACTACATGTGCACATTTCAATTATACATGTACCATTAAGGCATTTCTTTTATATTCATTCATTACTTTTATTCATTCTTCATGACAGGAATTTTCTTTTTTAATATTCTGCAAAATCTTCTTTTCATTTTTTAAAAATCATCTTTTCATTTCTTTTATCAAGGTCTTCTGAAGACTAAAATGCGCTAAAGTTTTAAAGGTCATGTTACTTGCAGTTAATTGAAAAGAAATTGAGTTTTTCTTCATTAATGAGATTTCTAATTTTACCAGGCAGTTTATTTATCTCAGCTTCATGCATAAAGTATCACATTTTGATATATGTTTGTATATGTTTACTATTTCAAGAACATGAAAATCATGTTACTAGATTATGCTTCAAATGCTGTATTCTAGATTACAGCAAATAAATAAAAGCATTTCATTGAAAAATAATAAAGGGTTTTTTTAATCTTAAATAAACATACAATACTTATGATTCATACTGGTTTTCTTACTAAGGTTTGATCATTTTCAGCTGAATAAAGTTGGTCAATTGATTATAAAAATTTTTTAATTCAGTAATAAAATAATCTAAAATTTAAATTGCTATTGATCAAGATTTTTCAAATGTTTTTGTGTATGATGGATCAGAAACATCGCAGAAAATGTAGATTATGAAAAATAAGGTATTGTTTTTGCATAATATTGGTGTGACATCAAAAATATTGAAAAACTGCCTCTTTACATGTGATGTTGATGTAACTGAATTATCTTAAATATCATTATCTTTTGTTTTGAAGTTGAATTGGAAATTTCTGATGTATAAGCCAAAAAAATTAAAATGGAATAAACTTAAATAATTTACAATAATGGACCTGAAAGTTCATACAGCAAACCAACTAAAAATTGAAAATTCAAGATAAATTGAAAATCTAAAGAAACATTTGGAAACTTAGAATATAAACTCACTTAAAATTAATGTGAAGGAATTTCTGCTTTATTCACGATTAAAATATTTTTCATTATTTCTGAAAGTAATAATAAAATAATTTTGCAGATAAACAATTTGAAGATCGAACTTTATGAACTAGGAGATTTCTTACAATAAAAAGAAAATGTGAACAAAAAGTAAACTTGGCAGTTATATTGAGTTTAAAATGTCTATTATATTACCATTATGAAATGTAATATGAAAATTGTAATGGTATTACATAAGTTAAAATTATGGCTGGAGATAAAATATAACAAATAAGATTTTGAAAAAGTTGTGCAATATTAGACATAATACAAGTGTTTAGATCTTAAATCACATTTTTTAATATATGAGAATAACATGTAATGTTGTAAAATGTAACAAAAAGGTTGATTCTTTAAAACACTTTCTCTTAAATACAGATTTTTTTTGAGATATACTTTTAAAACTAGTATAAAAACATGTATTAGGTTTAATAAAACCATCCATTTTTTGAATTTCTTTTAAATTTTAAATTTTTTGCAGTATATTAATATTGTTTTCAGAATATATAATATGAAAGTGCATTGTGCATTGTCAAATTTTTCTTTACATTTCAGATTACACAGAAAGCAAAAATAAGTAAAGTAGATATTTATTTTGCTTTCTTGAGGTTTGTAACTGCAATGCTTCAAACTTTAGGAAACTACTTTTTACAAGATTGTTGGAATTTCATTGGTGTGCATCAAGAACTTATGCATTTGGTAAAAAAATCTTATATTCAAGTTGATTCAATCACAGCTATATGTTTTGATTCATAAACTATATTGTAACAATTACAATATTACTGCAATCTTTAAAGTTAAAACATTTTTTCAAATATATATTCATTTTATTAGGATTATAAATTTGATTCACATTGGCCTAATTTATTTCTCATAAATATCAGAACAACTGTTATTTTTATAATTGAGAGAAAAAATATTCCTGCTGTTTAAAAATTAGCTTAACCACATTTAATTTATTATTACTATAATCAATATCAAAAGATTTTTTTAGTATTTAGACATTATGTTATTAACTACAATTTCTCTTGTTTTTCTTTTTCATGTTTGATTATATTATTTTGTTTAATTTTTTTGCTGTTATATGAAATCTTTTGCAGTACAAATTCTTCATAAATAGTTTAAATTTTCAAAATACTCTAGCAATCAAAATTTCTGACTTATAAAAATAGAATTGAAGGAATTTACTTCTGAATATTTATCTAAATGATCTTAATTTCAGTATTTTTAGTAAATTCAAATTATTTTGAAGGCCATGCCACGTTACTGTGTTCAACAGTTCGTGGGTTCGAATCCCACCTTGGGCATGGATGTTTGTAGTGGTTCAGAATCCACTTTAAACCGTAAGTCCTGGTCTAATTAGCCCTCGTGTGCAAAAAATGACCGTTGAGCGACAAACAAACCAAACCACGTTACTGTGTAGTTTGTAATATATTGCATAATTCTATTTAAAATAACAAAGTAATCCATAATTATTTTTAAAGTAACATAAAGTAATACAATTCAAATAAAGTGCATTTTTATACAAATGATCATATTTAAATGAAAACAATTCTTTAAAAATGGCTAGCAAACTTTTATTACAAACTAATGGTTGAAATTCATACAAAAACGATTACAAATTTTTGACTATATATTTCAGTGATGAAAATCTTTTCTCTGATATCAATATGTTTCTATATCTCTTATGGTTTTGAAAAGCAAAAGCCTGATTGGATTGATTTTTTGGATCTAATTAAAGATGACAGCTGGAACAGTTTATGGGAATTTCATATTATAACAGGAATAGTTTGTAGGAAATTTAAAGCTTAGTAACTTATTGATATGGTGTGAAAATGAGAATGTCCACTATGGTTTCAACAGAGCCATTTGAAGATAATTTAAAGTTTGGAAGTATTTGGAATTGTGGAAATCTGTTATCAACAAGTATCTACTGGTATCCATTATTCAACCGATACTGTAAAAGTCTCATAATACTTAATTATTACTTGATGTATATATTTTTAAAATGATAAAAATTCATATTACTGAGATGCATTTTTCCAAGCATACATAAGTCAATTTAAATTAGTCATTTTATTTTACATTACATAAGTCATTTTATTACATCCTTATCAAGGAATATAAACATCCTGTTATAAGAGAAAGCAAACTATTTTATGCTGCATACAAATTAAAATATGGAAAGAACAACAGAAAATTAAATATATATATTGGTGGCATTAAAAATTTTAAGCTTAACATTCTATATTTGTAAGAAGATTCTGAAAGTTTCATAATCAGATGAAGAAAATGATTTTGAAAACTCTTGTGATTTAACTTTCAATTGTTTCTAAATAAAATGTATTTACTTTATATCCAGAATTCAGTAGTTCTAAGAATGATTTATATTTCCATGTATTAATTATAATACATGTTATGTATTCAGTGTGTTACAAAATTTTATGACCATTTTGTTTCTTGTAATTTTAATTATAAATAATGGAGTTTTTAAATTACTTTAAGTTGGAGCAAATAAAAGAAATGTAAAATATATCCATAATATTTTTTTAATATTTAATTGCATTAAACATTTTATGAACAATCTCAAATTTTTCTTCAGATCTTTTACAAAATAAGACCTTTCAATTAAATAAATTTTTTACAAAGCTAAAATTATGATGGTCCACTATTTTCTGAATAACTTCAAATTCTTTTTTCATGGTACTAATCAGGTATTTGAGCATAGACTTAGGAGTTTTATCCTAGTCATTCATGTCGATTTTAAATTCCTATACTGCAAGATTGTTAAACTGAAAGACAAACTTAAGCCAAACAAACAAGGTTCAACTTTAGGTGAGCTGCAAATAAAATCGATGCATATCACAAAAATGTAAGCAAACGAGTTTTTACAGCTTAATATTGTTTTTTTATTAGAACATTTTATTAATGATTTATACTGTCAGCTTTTTGTTTAACAAATTAATCCTGATAATTAAGCTATTGATTATTTAGTCAATTCATTATAAAGCATTGTTTTGTGTTTTTTAGTGTATTTTGATATAATATGAATATTATTTCTCAGAGTTATAGTAAATTCAATATGAAAATATGCATTTTGTTTAATAATAAAAAAAAATTGGAAAACTGTCTAATGATTTATTTCTCTTTTTTTTTATTCAGCATCAATTATTTTATTAGATATTTTTGTGTGTCAATATATGGTCTGAGCTACTTCAATGTTTGCATGTAGCCTATGGGCTGTGAGTTTGATACTCCTGTTATAAATAATCATACTGAGGATTATTTGCATATACCTGACAAACTAATTGATACCACTAGTTATCTGTGGATTTAAGTCTGGACTACATTTTAGCAGCTTAGGTGATATTGATTCTTTTTCCTGAAACAATTTGCCAAGTTGCATTATCTTGCTGAAATTTACTGTTGGACCTTTCTAAAAGTGGATTAAAAGATATAAGATATTTGTTAAAAAAAAGTTGTTAATCACTATTGTCAAATTTTCTGGCACTTGATGCAGATCATATTTTTTGTTATACGCAAATATACACCACACAATCTCAGATCTTTCAACCTGATTGTCTATTAAAAAAAAACCCTGGTTACATCTATAAGTTATGGTAGTATAAATATTGTTTAGGCTAACCAAATAATTTTTTTTGTTTCATTAGAAAAATAATAGTTTTCAAGTAGCATTCCAATTCATAACTATTTTTGCCTAATTCATTTTTTGTGATACTTTAACAGTCAATTTATTTTTTGAATATCAGAAAAACAGTATCTGAATTTAATTTCAAAGTATACTAGACTATTGTATGCGTAATAGTTTTATCATTTGCTATGTTATTTTATTGTTTTTATAAATGAAGTGTATAATATATATTCATATTTTTTAATGATATTAAGTAATTAAAAGTTGTCACGCACAAGTTGTTTTTTTATTCAAATTTGAAAATAGGTCTATTGTTACGAAATGTGATAATTTTTTCTTCCAGTTATTTTATATATTTTTCATAAAAATCTCTTACATTATGAATAGCAGTTTTAGAACTTATAAGAATATCATTGACTTCGTGTTCCTATTTCTCAGAGTCAAATCCATAATTTTTGGCTATCACGTAGGTAATTCTATTCCTCTCACCAATTTGAATTTTCTCGAAATTAAAAAAATTCCAATTATAATATTAATTGCTTTGTGTTCATAAAGTAAAGTTACAATATACATAATTTTGAAGAAGAAAATATCATTTTGAAAACTTAAACAATTTTTACCAAAAATGATAGTCTTTTGAAATTATTCCTTTTATGCAATTTACTATTAAAATGAAGGGTTATATAAGTGGTTTTATATTTATGTAGTACACTGTATGTGTTTAATTTTAAAAATCATTCTGTTTATGTTATTTTGTAACTTTTAAGTATTAAAATATTTTCACAGAGTTTGACAAAAGCTAAAACAAGTTTTCGCCTCGAAGATATTCAGGAAGCAATTTTCACCTCGAATTTCATTTTTCAATTATCTTCTCATCAACAAGCATGGAAACTGGAGCACCCTAAATCTCTTCAAACATTATTTGTAAGTTTTTTTTAAATGTGAAAAGTGAAAGGGGTCTAAACAAAGAAAACTGATTATGTGTTGAATAGACTTGATTTTATATTAGGCTTACATATCTAAATAAATTATTTAAATTTGATTTGTCTAGACCTTTTTATTACCAACTTATTGTGAATGATTAGCATTATATAAATACTAGGCAACATATTTAAATAACTATATTTTAAATACAGGTAACCCTCCTATAACACGGTATCTTATAACACGATTCGTAAATTGCGGGAAAATTCCTACAACACTTCATCCTATAACACGGTTTTGTTCTAATGTTAGAGCTTGTTATCGGTCGGCGGAAACATGTTCACTCCTTACTTCTTTTCTAGGTTAGCGGCGACTCTCCGTGTCTTTTCTTCCCTCTGGGTGACGCCCCTTAATTACCCAGGCCGACGCATGAGATTTCCGCTGTTTGTGGCGAGTAAATGTTGGTTTGAAAAATTCAAAAAGCGTTTTGCAATTCATAGCATAAGAATCCAAGGAGAGTCTGCGTCAGCTGATCATGAAGCCGCTAGGACATATCCAGAGCAAATTCAAAACATTATAGCCGAGCAAGGATACACAGCAGATCAGGTTTTCAATGCCGATGAAACTGGCCTTTGGTGGAAAAAAATGCCCAGTAAAACCTTTATCTCGAAAAAAGAAAAAACTGCACCCGGATTTAAGGTGTCCAAAGATCGTCTAATGCTCCTTTTGTGCAGTAATGCATCGGGGGACTTCATGACAAAACCCTTGCTAGTTTATAGATCTTTGAATCCTCATGCGCTAAAAGACGTAAATAAAAACACTTTGCCGGTATACTGGAAAGCAAATCCAAAAGCTTGGGTAACAGGAAATTTATTTAAAGATTGGTTATCAAATTGTTTTGTGCCAAGCGTTGAGCGTTATTTAAGGCAGAAAAATTTGAGCTTTAAGGTGCTATTACTTTTAGATAACGCTCCATGCCACCCACATTGTCTCATCCCAACGTCAGAATAGTGTTCCTACCACCTAACACTACTTCGTTGCTCCAACCATTGGATCAAGGTATTATTTATACCTTTAAAACGCGTATTATATAAGAAGATCCTTACAGTGGATTTTAGGCGCAACCGATTCGGAATCAAGTAGCGTAATGGAAGCTTGGAAGAAATTTTCAATCAAGCACTGTACCGAAATCATATCTTTGTCGCTGAAAGAAATAAAAACATCAACCTTAAATGCGTGTTGGAAGAAGATATGGTCCTCTTCAGTTGAAACAGAAAACATGCGTGAAACATCAGAAAACGAAATTGGTGCCATATTAAAAGTCGCTAAATCAATCGGAGGCAAAGGCTTTGTGGATATGGCTACTGAAGACATTCAAGAATTATTAGTGGAAGAAGAAGTTGACGAAGCGGATTTGATGGAAATGGCATCCCTGGATGCAAATCAAATAGATTTTGAGGACGCTAGCTCTGATGAAGATTGTGCTGTTAAGAATTTAACATTAAAAGAATTACAAGAAGGCCTATGCTTAGCGGAAAATCTCGAGTCATTTTTCTTGAAAACAGACCCTTCCACGGAAAGAAGTCGAAAATTCAAAAGGGAGCTGCACAACTCTTTAACTCCATACCGCCAAATTTACAATGACCCAGTAAGAACTAGTCAGCAAAGTTCGATTACAGATTTTTTTAAGAGGGGAAAATATACAAAAGCTTTAAATAGAGAAAAAAGTTCTGAAAGTGAAGGCGATATCGTTCCACCCAAAAAATGTTCTCGGTTGATTGTACTGAGCAGTGACGACGAATAAATTCATTAAATTAGGGTTGCGTTAGATTAAAATATTTTTTCTCACTTTGTGTTGGATATACATTTATTATTTAATAAAAATTAAGTTGTTTATGTCGAATTAAAAAAAATGCTTGTTTTTAATAAGTTTTTGGAACGTAACCCTCCTTTTTGTACTAGTTCTGGGTCTCATACAACACGATTTCACACAACACGGCATTTTCTAGGAACCTAACTACCGTGTTATAGGAGGGTTACCTGTACATTAATAAGTTGACTTATGCAATATTGGTGACATTAATAACACAGTGAATCATTTCTATTTTTGATTTGAAATAATCATAAATTTTTACCTGAAAAATTATAGTAGTGTGAAATATTTATTTTACTTTTAAAAACTGGAAAAGAAACAAAATAGTCATCTATATATATCTCTTACAGTTTTAAGTTTAAAATTTATTTGTGTGTAAATATAAAGACAAATTTAATTTCCTGATGTTACAAAGAATAATAATTTCATTCATTTAGTTTAATTTCACTGGAATGTTACTGTGCCAAATTAATTATTCAAAGGTGCACATATTATTTATAATGGATTGAGGAAAGGAGAAAACTTAAGTTTACCTTTTAGTAGTCAATGTGATAATGCTCTTTTCAGTTAAAAAGTTTTCAAATAGTGTAACGTAAATATTCTAAAGATTTGCTTATTTAAAATATTTTATGTTAATGTAATTTAAATTTGCTTTAATATGTAATGTTAATTTTAATTAAATGCAAAAGTTAATATTCCCATTATTATTATTTTGATTTTTTTCCCAAAAATGTATTTAATTCAGAATTTTTATGAATAATGATTGCTGTTTCAGGTAGATGTTTGTAATTGCATAAATGGAACAATAGCAATTCTGAGCAAGCCGGAACTTTTGAAGTATTCTGTTATGGTATAAATGTTTTACTTCTTGTTAAATTTTTACACAATCAATGATATTGTTTCGTTGAATTTTTTCATTATATTTTGTGAAGTTCAATTAATAAACTATTAATTAAAATTGAAAATGACAGTTAATTCTTATTTTATAACTGATATCAGTGAATTAAGCTGTTTGCTTTTCTTATTGTATAATATTTTCTTTATATTTTGTACATTTTCCCTTCGATATTTTTAAGTTTATAACAACTTAGATTTGCATATGCAACTTTTTATGCCATAAAAATCTTTTCTGTTTTAAGTTAAGCAATCTGCAATAAAGGCAGATTTAACGTGGTTTTTAAAATTTAGACATATTTTAAAGTTCAGAATTTACGGATAAATTAAGATAAGGAATCTTTTTCAAATCTGATAAAATAAATTTATCTTATAGGAAAATATATAAGAATTTTTAATAAGATAAATTAATACTTGAAGATTTATTATTTTTAAAGTATAGACATGCAGTATGTAACTTAAACAAAATAATATTTTTTACACTTAATATTATGTCTGGATTCCTTAAATTTTATTCATTAATTGAACTTTTTACATTTTAAAAAAATATTTGTATATTTTGTGAACTTGCATAACCTCATAAAAATAAATTTTGCTCAAATTTTATAAAGTAGAATCATACATTGATAAGGATTCATTAATAATTCTATAATTTTTTCTGCATAGAAAAAGAATCCAGATGCCAAACCTAAGTCTTTACAAAATAATGAAAATACAAATTTAGTAAAAAGGGGGAATTCCGAAAATGATGGACAGCCTTCTGCTGAAGTTTTAGAAATACAAGAAAAGTATGTTTGAAGTATACGATCATAATTCATGCATCTATAATTTATTATTTGACACTTTAACTCTTTAGTACAAATAGAGTAATATACCCTAGTTTAATGTTCCAGTCTATTTTTCTTTTTTAAGGTTATATGAACTTTTAAGCATCACAATGGCAGTTTTAACAAAATATAGTCCAGAAATGTATGAAACACTTTCTGGTCATGTAAGTAAAATAAATTTTATTATAATTTACATTCAAAGTATTATATATCATCCATTACCTTTATTAATAAAATCACTTTATTTTGTAGACATTTGATTATGCTCAGTGGCAATTGCTCCTTCACATTAATTTTAGTGCACCATCCCTAGACCGTGATGTGCCATTAGGTTTCGGGTCACTTTTAGCATGTGTTAATATGTGTTTAAAACAGCTTGTAAAGGTACGTATGATCATTATTGCATTTTTCTCTTGTCTTGAAATTTATAATTATAATTTAGGAAAAGCACTACAATGAATGAATTACATAACATTCTATTTTGAAAACTTGTGTTTGTTTTACGTGGTAAATAAATTTAAAATTATGAATTCATTTATAATTATATTAAATTTAACATTGTTTATGCATGTAAGAGTATGTAATGCATGCTAAATATTAAGCTATTATTTATTAGATAAGTAATTGTGCATATATTTGCTTTATTTTGAAAAAGTTATAATATTTAAAATTATCCTTTTATGGATGCATTTATTTTTTAGAATGAAAAGACTCCATCTCCAAGAAAAACAACAGATTCTACACCACAGATATATAGGTAATAAAGCTAATTACACTTTATTAATATGATTTTAAACGTTTTTGAAAGAATTCTCGAAAAGTTAGGCATTAAAAATGCTTACTTTAATTTTGAATAACCTAATTTAAAAGTTTCCTTAAGAATTGCACACCATTTTAACAATATTAAACCATTCAAATGTTGGTATTTATCTTGTAATATATGTAAAAATTACTTCTTTATAATAAACATATTCAAATCCTGACGAAAAAAATAAAATCTGTAATTTGTCTCAGATACTGTTATTGTTAACATATGCATTGAAATTGCATATGTTAATCTCATTTTTTATGAAGGAAATTGTTAAAAACAGTGTGTAATTAAGATGTTAAAAAGCATCTTAATGGTCTGCATACAAGCTACAAAGGCAATTTAATGTGTCCAGCGATACACACTACACTTAAAATAGAATTACCAGAAAACTAGTACATCTACCTTAATATTATGTAGACTCAATAAGCACATAGAAGTTCTGTAACATGATGTGGCATTGACTCCACAAATGTCTGAAGATACCTTATAGGCAATTCCTTCCTTGAATCTTTTAAGTCAATCCACAAGTCTATGAGTGCAAGATAGGGAACTTTTCTGAAAGGTATATTGCAATGCATCTCAAAATATGATCGCACTTAGAGGGGCAGGGATTAATCAGACCCTGTGTACTTGGATTGAGGCCTTAATTTCGGATAGATATATACAAATGAACATCTTCGGTGAATCATTTGAAAAAAAGACTACTAGAGGTTGTCCTCAAGGAGGTGTTCTGTCACCATTACTTTGGAACCTAGTTGTAAATAGCCTTATAAAACATCTAAATGATAGGGGCTATTATACGCAGGGATATGCTGATGACATTGTCATCCTTATCCTTGGTAAAGATTTTGACATAACTTGTCATCTCATGCAGGATGCTCTAAGTTATGTAGGTCAATGGTGCATGAGGAAACCTGATGGTTAATCCTCAGAAAACCTACCTTGTACCTTTTACATGCAAAAAGTAAACGGAAAGGTTTTTTCATACCAAGACTTTTTGATGTTGAAATCAATGTGGCTTCAGAGGTAAAGTATCTGGGCATCTATTTAGACCAGAAACTCACCTGGAATAAGCACATTGATGATAGGATCAACCAAGCAAAGAAAAAGATTATGATTTGCAGGCGAATGCTTGGTAAAAACTGGGGTTTACATCCAAAACTGATGTTATGGATGTACACAGCTTTTGTCAGGCCCATTTTCACATAGCCTGTGTGATCTGGTGGCGTAAGGTGGAACAGAAGACTGTGATTGACAGACTGGGGGTCTACAAAGACTAGCCTGTCTCTGCATCACAGGAGCAATTTCCACTACACCAACCAGAGCATTGGAGGTTGTGTTGGATCTGACTCCCTTGGACATCTTCATCTGCAGCGTTGCAAGAGTGAATGCATACAGAATGAAGCTGCAAAACCACTG
The DNA here is from genome assembly GCA_037975125.1 of Latrodectus hesperus. Classification (NCBI taxonomy): domain Eukaryota; kingdom Metazoa; phylum Arthropoda; class Arachnida; order Araneae; family Theridiidae; genus Latrodectus; species Latrodectus hesperus. The sequence goes on along the minus strand of CM075850.1, from coordinate 68,535,812 downwards.
GTATGACCAGCCTGTTGCCAAAGGGCACAAGGGCATCACCAGGAAAATCAAGACCCTACTTTCATGATGCCATTTGACATCATGGAAAACACATACATGTTTGATAGGACATTTGATATAGTTTTTCCAACTAGAGACAAATGGGATAACAACATGTTTGAAACTAAAACAGGAGATCTAATCTGGTACACAGATGGATCACTAAAGAACAGCCTCTCAGGACTGGGAGTTTGTGGCGTGTCACCAAGAATCAGCTTGTCTGTAAGCCTTGGGCGATACGCTTCGGTCTTCCAGGCAGAAGTTTTGGCCATTATCCACTGTCTGCGACTGAATATGAAGAAGGGCTACTACGGTAAGCGGATTCTCATTTTCAGTGACAGTCAAGCCGCTTTAAAAGCGCTTAATTCCTTTGAAATCAAATCTAAAATGATTCTGGAGTGTAGAAACCTTCTTACAGAACTGGCAACTAGAAACAGAGTGATCCTTGTATGGGTGCCAGGGCACAAAGGTATCGAAGGTAATGAAAGGGTTGATGAGCTTGCTAAACAAGGATCGTCTTTTGTTCCCATTGGTCCAGAACCTTTTTGTGGGATCAATTTGAAGACCGCAAAAACCAATGTTCTTAGATGGGAAAAACGGAAGATGTATGAAGCTTGGCTCAAATCTCCTGGTCAAACCCACGCTAAAAGTATGATCTGTAGATCATCAGCGAGGATTTCCTATGAAATTCTAAGATGCTCTAGGCAGAAGATATGTTTAATCGTAGGCTTCATAACTGGGCACTACTATTTCAGAAAACATCTCCATAAAATGGGACTGTTTCAGCAAGACCCTATCTGCAGGAAATGTCATATGCAAGAGGAAACGGCCAAGCATATCATTTATGAATGCGAGGCTCTTGCCCTCCCTAGATTAACCTCTTTAGGCATCATCCATACTAGAGAGTTACACCTAGACTCCATTAAAGGGTTATCAGACTTTATTAATAAAGTGGGTGACCCGAGCAACTGGAACTAAGAAACATTGGGTTTGGAGTTAACAGTACAAAATGCTGATAAAAGCAGAGGTGCTCAATGACATACAAACCCAACTCTAAGAAGAAGAAGAAGAAATATGATCAGTAATATTCACGGCTGGGGGTGACTAACAGAAGTTTTTGAAATCAGTAGTGATCATGGGGCTATTTTGAAGCAATTTTTAACAACTGAAGAGTCTCATTGTTCAAGTCTAGCAACGCACAATGAGTATGAATGAACTAAGGTGATAAAACAAGGTGCTTACATATCTACCACCTATCAGATCCATCTCTAGATATGAGTTTCATATGATAGCTGCACTTGGTGTATGCCATCACAAAGGTTACACTAGTTTAGTCCCCTGTTGGCTTGTAGAGTAAATTTTCATCTATGGTTTCATATATACATCTGACCCATATAATTGAGAGACAAGATTTATTAGACCAGACACATGTTTCCAGTCATCAAAAGTCCTATAGCTGTATTTGGTCTCAAAACGTATATAGCTTTGAACTTTATAATTAACTATGGTACACTGCCCTTGGTACCACAAGCCAATTCACTGATGGTCCACTGAATTATTCAGCCGCTAATACTTATCTGGAGAAATCCAAAATAATTTGGGATAGTGTTGTATATCGATACATTTAAGAATTCTTTTCAGTTATTGACGGCCCCTTTCTTTGAAAGTTTTTTCCACCTTTCTGCTGCCTGACACTAAATGTTGATTGATGTTTGTGTTCTACTCTTTAAATAATCGCACGTGAAAATCCAAATTTTAATGCTATCTTTGAGATGCTATATCCCACCTTTGTACCAACTACAATATATAACTGCTATTATAGCAGGCATAACCAATAAGTTTTGCCAGATATATGTTATCTTATATAGGAGCCTGGCTATCTCAGTTTGTAAAGCACAAGATCCCTAACTTCAAAGTTAGAGTTTGAACAAAAAATGGCAGGGGCACATTAAATAGGTTATGATCACAATGTCCTCCAAATGAACTTCCACTCCTACAGGTATCATTTCAAGTATTGAGGGTCTTCTGTTTAAATTTTGCTTCTAAATTATGAAGACTCCCACCCAATTCAGGTATAGGGAAGCATGCTGCTGCATATATGCATACCTTTAATTTTATGTAATATAGCTTAAAAGTGTCAGATTTATTTAATATAAATTTTCTATCCATTTTTAAAATCTTTAATTGTATTTAAGATTAATTATTTGCAAATTCTATATTCTTACATTTTACATTAGTATTTAAAAGTTATTTAATATCTAACGGAAGAGCTAAAAGAATTGAAAGTTTTTTTAGAATGACATGAGAAAAATGATAAATTGAGTGATTTAACATCAAAGTAAATATAAAATATGTCTAAAATTGCTGTTTGAAATCATTAAAACTTTTATTTTTTAAATTATATATTCCATGAATAATACAATAAAATTTTATAATATATTGTGTCCATGTTTAAAAACCTAATAATTGAATTATTTGTGTATCATATGAATTTGCCACAAATTCAGTTAAGTTCACAAACATTGGTGTTTGATTGATTTAATAATTTAAAATGTCTATAATTTCAGACATCTCACAATGTATATCTTAGAAATTAGTTTGGCTATATTGATGTCACAGTCGAACATAGCAATGACGCATCCAGATATGCACATAAGAGACAAGCAGTTAATTAAGAGAGAACTAGCACCAGAATTGAATTCAATGAATATCACTATGAATCGTTTTTTAAGAAGAGGTCCTTCATCACCAGTTAGCACAACAGCTTTTGTAGCACCATCCCCCGTAAAATTGCAAACATCAGATTATCCATTCTTGAGACTTATAAGTAATTTGATAGAAAAATTGTTCAAATAATGCTTTGTTGTTTTTAAATTATGTGTAATGTATTTTTATATAAAATTTTTTATGTCTTTTATTGTGGTGAGAAAATTATTGAAATGATTTTACATTTTCATATATGAATGTAGTAAATACTCTAATTTATTACTCACATCTGTTTTCTTTATACAAATAGAAATTTATTATATGTCACTTATTTTTCATAACAATATAAAATATTATGTACAAACTAATATATACAATTTTAAATTATTTATCTGTACAAAATATGAACAAGACGAATCCTAAATTTCTTGATACAATTAATAATTTAAATCAAAGGTCAATCCTATAAGAGAAAACAAGATTATTAGAAATCTGCAGATGATAATTGTAAAACTTTTATTTAACAATGCTAATATTTTCTATTTATTTAAAAGGGATAGAATACTAAATCATTTACTCAATTATTTTAATAAATACTTACTAAACTTCTATAATTAATGTTTAACTGCAACTCTCAGCTTCTTCAATACTATACAGGGAAGATATTTGTTGCAGTTCTGGAGCATATTTATAAATAACAGCTTCAGTTATTTTCTAAGATAAAAGAATGACAAATTAGAGAGAGAGAGAGAGAGAGTAATTGAATAATTTATCACTTTAATAACCATATAAAGAAATGTAGTACTCACATAAAACAATTGTTTGTTGAAGTATTTATTTTGCAAGGCATCAAATACTTTTGAGATCCCTTTTCTTGCATTTTGTTCCCCAATTAATTTATTTAATATCACTGGAATTTAGAAAAGATCCATATTTAAAATTCTTGCTGTCATGAATAAAATTTAGATTCACAAGAACACACAAAATGGTATCTATATATACTTAATAACTTGTGTGTTACACACAATATGCAACAAACCAAACATCAAATTATTTCTTAAAATATCACATCTTATATAAACTAAGTTATTTTATTCATTCGAATAATAATTATTATTATTTGAAATTAAAAGATAGTACCTCCAGCACGTCTGAAATCTATTCCATCTAGTATGAAAGGTTCAAATTCTCATCCCTGGGACAGGACAAGATTGACTACTACTTCGTAGTTAAGCCAATTCAATAATTGCCAATTTATTGGTTGCATGAGCAACATAATTTTCACTTAGAAATACTAATAGACAGTAGATGAAAATATTTAAAAAATTACAAAGAAGCACTTATTTGAAGTAATTACATACTATATCTAGTGAGAAAAAGATCAGTTATCCTACTTATTGTTAAGCAATTGCCACTTCATTTTTCAGGAATTAAACTTTTTTTATGAATAGAATAATGATTTTTCATATTAAGAAATGTTTCTCCCTGAAGGAAAAAAATTGCTAAACAAAATGTAAAGGCACATATTCAGCAAAGAGATTTCCAAATTCCGGTGTTAAACACATATAAATCTGATAATTACTAAGTAAAATTCATAAAAACTGCAATGATAACCATTGAAAAAAATGTTAATTAGTTTTTAAGTGTTGCAGATTGTGTTTTTGTATCATAGACAGGGACTTGTATACAATATTAACTGGAGACACATATAAGAAACACCTGTACAATAATTAATGTCTTTTGATTATTCATATGAATGATTAATATATCTTATATTCATGATATTGTGGATGACAAAGGTTGAAAATATTTTCTTATGTGTAAGTTTGAATAAGTGTTCTGCTTGATTATTTTTTAAAGTGTGTTTCTTTAACAGGCTGAATTTCTATTGTTGTATAAAAATAAAACAATGGTATAATTAATCTATACCATTGTACTATTTTCTATAATAGCAAAAATTACCTCATACTTCATTTTGATACTTAAAAATTTAAAGGACAATTGATCTCAACGCATTTTTGCTATTTATAACATAATAAAGTTGCAATTTGTATGTGCTTAAAAATTTTAATTATATATATACTTGCCAGGTGTGTTATTTAGAAGCATTTGTTTAGCTAATAATTTAGTTTCTAATTTTTTTCCCTCGTTCTTTCTTCAGTATTTGAAACCTGTTTATCAACTGGCCACATAGTATCACGGAATAATTGCAGGTAAAATAAAAGCATTGGTTCAGACAATATCCAAGAAACTGTTTCTCTCAATTGCCTGAAATAAAAAATGAGAATATGAAACACAAAAATAAAATTTTTTAAATTAAAACTTGAAATTTAATAAGATAAACTTTTTAACAGATATCTTTGTTCACATCAAAATAAGTCATTTATTTGAAAATTTCATTTCCATTAACAAACAAACATTGAATTTTAGGTAGAAGGAAATTATAAGGAACATTATACTTAACTGCTTCAGAAAAATCAGCTGACTATATCTGTAGTGCATGAAGAAATTTGTTTATAATATAATGGTTTGGTTTGTTTGTTGGTCAACGGTCATTTTTGCACACGAGGGCTAATTAGACTGGGACCTACAGTTTAAAGTGGATTCTGAACCACTACAAACATCCATGCCCAAGGTGGGATTCGAACCCTCTAGCTGTTGAACCGAAGGCAAGAACACTAACCATTCGGCTGCCAGCTCGGCTGTTTATTATATAAAAATTTGTTTTGAGATTCAATAAATTTTAAATGACAGAAAACTTATTTTAGATTTTTCTACAATATGAGTAAAAACCAATATTTGTAAGATATTAATGGAAATGCAAAAGATTTTAAATAATTTAACAATACAGAGTTGATTGACAAAACAGATTTTTTTTAATTGTTTTTTTTATCCATAAAATAAATATTTTATTAGCTTCTTTTAATAGCTTCATAAAAATTATTTACATTAATACCACATATTTCTTTACACATATCAGAATAAATTTACAAACATACCTATTTATAGTTGATCCATATGTGACTTGAACAAAGATTATTAAAGATCTTCTTAACCAGTTGAACACTCCTTTTAATTCAAAAATTTCTCCAATTAAAACATAGAGAGGTTCTGCAATGGAATCCTTTTTGTCTTCTTTGCTGAATTAAAATACATAATGACTAAACAATTCACTAAACCTGCATTTGTCATTTATACATTTTATATAAATTTTTATACTTAAATAACTATGGAAGATATTCAGAAAAAAATAAAGTGTATACAAATTATATAAGAATATGACAGTTGTATAAAATGGAAGTTTTCATACGAACACTTTTATATAAAATGTTACACTTTAAGTGACTTCATTATTAACTTTATATATATATATATATTATTAGTATTTTTTAAATAGAAATGTAATTACCTATCTGAGTCATCAAGGAAAAGCAATTCTTCATCGACTGGATCATCAAATTGGCTAAGAGTATTTTGTAAAGTACTGAAAAAGGAAATTATACAAATATTCAGCAATTGCATAAATTCCTCTTTAAAAAAAACAAAGAACTTTCAAAAAATAAATGAATAAAAGTGAAATTTTTAATAAATATTTCACCTAAATAAAAATACAAATATTAAGGACTCAAAAAGATAAATGTTTAATGTAATTATTCATACACTTAAAAATTATTATATAATAATATTAACTTTAATTCTTAATCTGATTTATTACAAATACATTTAAATATATATTAATTTTTGAAAACAAAATTTATTTTTTTATTTGAATTTTTTTACATTTCTTATCACTTAATGAAAAAATCTTACCAGACAACAGAATGTGGAATGCTGTAAAATAAAAAAAGTTATTAAACAGTGCATAACGTTGAAAAATATGCACAAAATATGTGTATCCATGCAAATAAAGTATTCATGCTTTAAATTAAAAACACACCAATGTATGTGTAAAAGAAAAATGCAACAATATTGATTTTCAAGCATAACTAAGGAAGTACAAGTGCCACTCTAATGAAATAGCCAAGATTTTACTTAAAAGTTATTTTTAGAAGAAAACTACTCTTTTAGCTTGAATCAGAAAATAAATGCATTCACTTTTAATTTTACAAATAATTTTTAATGAAGACAGCAAAAGTTATGAAAATTTTGTTGTATATTTGTTTTTAAAAGCAAACATCAAAGTCTTTAATCCAACATAATATTTTTTGCAAAATAGTTGAGTGCAAAGTTTACTGATTTTATCAATATTCCAGAGTTTGAAATTTAAGGTGTTCTTCCACTGATGTTTCCTCATTTCGAAGCACTGAAATATTTTCATTATAATATTAATAATATAGTATCCCCTGCACTAAAGAGTGACACTTGTGAAGCAAAGTAATTAAGCATGCTTTTGTAACATAAAAATATTACTTTTTTCATAATACAAACACAGCTATGTAAGCAATAACCATACAGCTTTTTTAAAACCTTAAAAGTGATACCACTTTTATTCAAAAATAAAATTCTTATATTCAACTAATTATTGCCGCTTCTCTCTTTTTATTATGGCAGAAACTTATTTTGTAATCATAAAGCAAATAAAATATAAAAGCAACTAATTTTTGAGAATAGCATTTATTATTCCCATAATAAAGTTCTTCAAAGAATGTGAACTGATAAATCACAGTATTTTTTATCAATATTGTTTGATCTCCCATGCTTACAAAGTAGTTTAAATGTGCAATCACTGCTACAAAAAATTCCTCTGCAACAGAAATATATGAGTTTTTAAAACTTAAGAATGGAAATCATATGACACAAATTCAAGTTTTTTCATTTTTATTTGTTCTAGTTAATCAAAAATATAGTTTTTCAGGTACATGCTTAAGAAAAGGAACAGTTTCAAATCAGTCTTATTAAAAATCAGCAACAAATTATGCTTTTATGTAATGAAACAATTTCAACATTAATATACAACAGAGACAAAGCTGAAAGAGGAATTGAACATATTGTAAATATACAAAAAATATAAAGTAATTATGAAATTTATTGAAAAGAAATTTACAATTTCAAATTGAAAATTAAAAAAAGAACTTCAAACTAATAAGAAAATAACTGGATTAGCATAAGAAAGGAAGCAAAATGCTTTAATTTAAATTTTTACAAATTCACATTAATATTAATTAAAAATTCATTAATATTATGAAAGGTCAATTTAAAATGATGCTGAGTACTTTTAAAAAAGATCACAAACAGACTAATGGAGAAATTTGCTTTTCCACATGAAAACTGCGTGGGGATTTATATTAAAGTGTTTTTATGCAAAAACGAAATCAGCATACTTTAAATTAATTTTACAAACAAAATATGTTTATATTTTATTGCTTACTTAATCCCAAAAACCCTTAAAAAACTATTCATAGTAAGCAATTTAATATTATGGTATTATTTAAAAAAAATATTGCTGTAATGCCTGTAATTAATAAGTACAAATTAAAGTAAAATTACCCTTTGAAAAACTGCAGTAAGTTAAATTTAACTGGCTTTTTAGGTGGAACAGGTGGATGTTTCATGTATTCAGGACTGGGGCTTAAAAAATCATACAATGCTTCACTTTTGTTTAATCCATCATCTTTTGTTACTGCCTATAAAGAAAAAGAATAGGCCAAATGCTCAAATTGATTTAAAAACGATCACTTATAAATATTGTCAATTCTTAATTTTATATCAGATACATAATTGAATTTATTTTAAGAAAGAATGTTAAGAAAGTTTTTAAGTTTTTGATCACAAATTTACAAATAAATAAAGTAATCAAATCTAATTAAAGTAAAAATATAAAGTAGATCATAAATAAAATGATAGTTATTACTTCTAATGAAGAATCTTAATTTATAATATAAAAGTAAAAATTTCACATTATACATTTTCAATTATTTTCACTAATTTCAGTTTTTATAGTGCTTCAATTGCATTTATAAGGAATATTTTTATTTTTTAATATTATTTTAATTCTTTCTTAACATTAATTCAATCATTAAATTTGGAAAAAATAAATAAAAAATCATTGAAAATTAACTGAACTGCAGAATTTTATACCCTTGATATAGATCAGCTTGTTTCTCTTTGAAAAGTGTATTGATTTCCTTTCTCTTTATTTTGACTGAAATTAATGCTGTGTAAAGAAATAATTATTGCTTACATTTAAAGATATTAGACAATGAGAATTTTTTGTCATCTGATTATACATAAATGAAACAAAAAACAAATTGGCAATTTCCATATTTAAGACTTTATTACAAATAAATTAACAGTTATTGCTTTTTATTTTGATCTCAATGCATTATGAAATAAAATTTTCTTTATTAAAAACCCAACCTATTATTTTGTTTTATAATTAATATGAACAAGATATAGTTTTTCAGTAGTTTAAACTGTATTACTTTTGAAAAGGTGCAGTAAAAATAGTAAATAATAAGTTAACACAATTTAAAAGTAAAGTGTTAATTTTTATTTATAAAAACTAAACTTTAAAAAGTTAGGATTTTTGTCTCATTAAATATTTATAATCAAACAGCTATATTATTTTCAGATTTCCTTTGAATTTTATACACAAAATGAGCAATTCTCAAGGGGATTTTCAGCAAAAGAACTATTATTTTATGCTGAAAAGAATATAAAATATGAAAAACAAATAAATATTCTGACTTACTGAAATAAATGTTTGCAATGCTTTTTTTGCTTTTTCTAAATAATTTCTGTCAAGACTCTTAAAACGCGGCTTTGTAGGCAAATCTATCTTCTTTAACCAATTTGCTGCCTATAAAATAAACTTTTAAATATAAATTACCAGATTATTGTGGGATGAAATTTTAAATAAATGTAATCATTGCATATTAATAAGACAAAGTAAAATGATTTCAAAGTATATTTTTACTATAAATTAAATGTAATATTTTATTTGAAAACAATAATTATCAAAATGTGTGAGTTAGATATATTTAAATTTTAATATATTAAAAAAAGTAAGTATCATAATTATTTTAAATAATTTTTTAGTTTTCCAGTAATTGAAAGGATTAAAAAAATTTCTAAGAATTTATTAACACATAAATTTTTGAGTTCTTATTTTATTAATTACTTTATATTAAAAAGGCATTTTAATGTTTCTTAGAAATGATGTAAATACATAAATTAACTTTAGAATAGATTTTATTCTTCACATTTATTTTAAAAACAAATATTAAAAAAATCAGAAGTTAAATAATACTTATTTTTTTAATTAGAATTGCATTAAATTTGAACATATATATTTATATTAAAACAATTAATTTTAACATCAACTAAAGAAGAAAAATAATTTCAATATTTAAGAGCCTTCCAAATTTTAAATTATCTACAATGCAAAACTGCAAAGTTTCAAATTAATAAAAAAGAGTTTTTTTAAACATTATATTTTTATGAAATACTATAGAAAAGCATGTTAGAAATTGTAGTTGCTTTTGACAAGAAATAGTGTGTCACATTTGTGAGAAATTAACAACATACATATTTTTAGGAAAAACATTTTTTACAACTTCTTAAAGTAAATAATAAAATTAATTGATGATGGTTCAGTTGATTATTACTTTAAATGTATTTTACTTATTTATGGCTAATTTTTATTCATAAATGACATTTGTACTAGAATTTATAATTTGGAATTCAAATCAATGTAAGCATTCTTTTGTGTGATAGGGGAACTCATGAATTTTTAAGAAGTGAGCCTAACCTAGTTGGTGAGAAAAAAATTGAATATAGTTTAGCAAAAAATACTAAAAAAAGTTTGCAGACTTTTTACTACACATCAATATCAAGAAAATTAATATACTAATATTTGAGATTTATTTTTAATGTATTAAAAAATTAAAATAGCAATATATTTTAAGTATTTCGTAGAAAGGAGTATGTAATATTTATATATCTCAATAAATATGATGGGATGTCAAATACATTTGATAAATTTATGGTGCTGGACAGTAAAAAGAAATTTATAATTGACACAAATGATATATACATGTACATCAAATTTTGTTTTCTAAACTTTCTAAAGATATAAAAATATTGCAGGCATAGTTTTATCTGGTTACACTTTTTCAAATGTTAACAACAATGTCTAAATAGAATAGCAGTTTATTTTAGTGAATTTTTAACTACAAAGTGTTAAAACCAATTAATTTCAAAAATAGGTCTTCAGAATGAGATATCAAATATAATTGATTTCATAATAATGAAATTTTTGGAACATACTTTTAATTACAGCTTCACACAAACATAACCAATATTTTAGTTTATTTTTAAAACAAGTTTGATAAGTAAAAGAAATTTGAATTTCCACTTGAAAAAATTCTTAGGCAAATATAAATATTAAAATTCAAGAGATATTTGCAAAAATTTATAAATGAATCACAGAAATAGAATAAATGAACACAATTATAGTTATTTTCTATTGATAGAAGTATGAGGTACATTTTTCCCATGAAATTAAAATCCTCAAATATTTTTAAATAGAAAAAAATTCTTTTATTCATAAAACACACAAAAATATATAAAAATAAGTATAATCACATAGTAGAAATACTTGTTAATAATACATTTATGAATGGAAAATTATATCTTTAGATTTCTCAAAAACCAATAAGAAATGCAATACCATTCACAAGAAAGAAATGAAAATGCTTTATAAAAAGCATATATATATATATATATATATATATATATATATATATATATATATATATATATATATATATATATATATGCTTGCAAATAACAATGTGTTACTTACTGGAACAAGTTTTTGGTGCAAACTATGAAATGATTGCAAGCTCCGTGATACAACCCAACCAGACATTTTGTTTGGCACAAATTCAGCATCATTGGCTAAGTGAACTCTTATCACAAAATATGGCACCAATTTGTCATTTTCTTTCTTTTCCTACATAAAATAAATATTCTTTTAACATATATGAATAAAAATGAAATAATTTTCTAAATGTGGTCAACACATGAAATGCAGCCATTAGGGATTAATAATGAATATTGAACATAAGCAAACAGAAATTTGAAAAAGAGATTTAAAATAATGATAATAAAAACCGGAAATTGTATTTTTAATATCAGAACTGTTTGCATTTTCAAATTAATAAGATTACAATTTATTGTGATAAAAAGAAATATTTGCAACTAAATTATAGGACAATTATGCCCATTAACTTTCAATAAGAAATAACCATTTTATTTAATTCAAAATTAATGAAAAAGAAAAACTAAAATTTGCAAGACAATCACAAAATAGTTATAGATAATTACAAAAAGTTATAAAATATAATATCTAAACTAAACATATTTTACCAATGCTTCCATAATAGTAGCTTGCCAAATTCCTAAACATTCTATCCACAATTCAGTTTTTTCAATATGATTTTCAAGCATATTTTGTTCCAAAACCAAATCTGCTATTTCTTTTTCCATCATCAGTATTACCTAAAAACTCTCTGAATTAATTTAATTACCACTAATATATTATGAATAAAATTATTCATGTAAATTAATTAAATTACTTGTAATTAATTTAACCAACATATTATACTTATGTATACATAAAACACATCAAAGTAGTTATTATTTTCCATAATAATTCAACAATCGAAAAATTTTCATTAATAAAAAAATATAATTATTTAAATAATTTTCATATTACAATTATTGATTTAAAATATAATTTTGAATTAACACATCTATTTTCAATTGATAACTCTTTGGAACAGACAATTACAATGAACAAAATAATAATGGTTATTAAACATTTGCCATTCAATTCATTTTTATAGATTTTTGGCGGTCAATAACCTTCTAGAACTAATCTGATATACGTCAGATATGTAGAAGATAAACAGCAAATTATGTATATATGATTTGGATTTTGAATAGAAAAAATTGTTTTCAAATTAAGAAACACAGAAAAAAACTAAACCACAATTAAATCTATTCCTATAAAAATTAACCTATGATTATTTTATTTATTAGTAATTTTCTAGATAAAGTGGTTTGAGGTACTTTGATTAATGTTAACCAAAAATCATGAACAACAAAACTTTTTCTTTTACAGTTGCTAACACACATAATGATTTTTAATAAAGGTTAATTATTATAACAATGGATTTTAAAATTAGATTTTGAATCATAAACACATTATGTAAATAAAATTTAACATTACTGCAAAAATTAATACTTTTCAATAAATTACCTTTTATTATGCTTTTAAATATCTACACTCATGAATGATGTGTTTAAAAATATTTATTTCTGTTAAAATTGAAGATACTCACTTAATTTAAAATTTTCACATTTATACTGTGCACATTTAACAAGAATATAAAATAAAATCTGAATATTAAATGACATTTTTGTGAATTAGTTATTATAGTGCTAATATGATTAATTAGCATTTTCAATCTAAATTACTTTATTTTTAAAAAAAAGTATGTAAAAATTAAAGGGATAGAAAAATTATTACTCTTTTTTCACATTTAGAGTTTGTCCTTAAAGCTTCAAGAGCTTGCCGCTTATAGCTAATTTTTTCAGTCAAAAGTTTTAATTGCGATCTAGCATAACTGGAATGATCAAATACAGACACATCAGTAGATTCAGGCAATTTTTCTATTTCGATGCCTTCAGGAATTTCAAATCCTTGAACTTCATCTAAAAGATAAATAAACAATAAAGAATTTTTCACACATTCTGCATAGTTTAAAAAATAATTTAGTTTACCTTTGATTATCTGTTAAATATTATCAAAAATAATTTAAATTCGTAACATAAAATTGATAAAATATGTTACGTAGGAATTATAATAAGGAATGCTTATAGATTTACCTCTGTTAGAAATGTTTTATTTTTAGAAAATGACAGTAGGAAATAAAAATTGTTACTGTTTTGTTAAATTATCAACTTTAATGTTTCCAACACCTTATTTAAAATATTATTTTTTTAAATGTAATAAAACATAGAATGATAATTTAATCAAAAATGTTTAAAATATAAACAAGTCAATATCATACTATGCATTTGATATTGTTATATTTTTTGTAAAGACTATAGTGGAGAGTATAATTCCTCTAAAAATATTTTTTATGAATAAATATGTATGCTGAGTAATCAGTTTCAAGAATATATTTCATATCAGTAATAATACTCTAAAGACAGCAATAGAATAAATAGCAGAAAAAAATCAATGATTCCATAAAAATTGTAAAAAAATTTTAAAATTATATGCAAATTACATTAAGCAGTAACTTTGTGAATTAGTAAGAAGCAATGATAAACAATGAAATAGTTTTAATTAATAGTGTATGTAATGAATCAACTGATTGCCTCAAGAAAAAAAAATGACAGTAAAGAACTACAACATTGTAAACAATAAATTCCATTTAGCTCATCCCATACAAATTATTAACAAAAAATGATTAAGTTAAGCTAAAATATTTGAGGTGTTGAAAATACCCTGGTCGAAAAGAAAGCATAAAATAACATTGCATAATAAAATTAAAATGAATCCCCCAAATGCACAGACAAAAAAAATTCTCATAATTCCAAAAGTAAAATCAATTTTAAAATAATAATAAAAAATAATAAAAAATGACATGCATCCAGTATAAAAACATTTCAAAAATTTTCTCATGTTACTTTCATTTCTTTTTTGGAAGTACACTGCATAACATATCAATTGTTATAGGAAATATAATTTCTTTCACATATTACAAACATCGATCCAAAGAGGCAATTAAACCCACAAATTATTGAGTTTAAAATCACAGTGCTAACCATTCGATTGCCAGTTTGGCCCCTATATATTGTACAGCATTTAAGAAATAGTAAATTACTTACAACTTCCCACTTAATACTACTGGCAACTATAATTTTTTGGCAGTTATGTTATAGTTATTGATAGTATAATGTTTTTACTAACTATTCTTTGAACAAAAACAAAAAGATTAGTCACCTCACTAATCATGGAAAAATAAGAAAACAAGAAATAATCTTACAAATGTTAGGCATAATCCACAAAAATATTAAAGGAAAAGAGATGCAGAGACAATTTCTGGCCAAAAGAAAAAATAAAAATTAAATCAGTAAATTTAATTATTTTTATAAGTAAATTTGAAATCAAAATTTCTAATTCATTTCTTACAATTAGAAAGCACAGTAAGAAATGTTATTCACTTGAATAAATCACTTCATAAATAAGTTGCTTTATCAAAGAAATACCCTCCTAAATCAGAACCTAGTAATAACTGAATATGAAATTAAAAAAGAATTTCCATAAATAAAATAGTTCGATATTCGTGTAAAAGTTTGTGTGTAAATCATTTGTCTTTTGTATAAATAAGTTACCTATAACTTTATAATTGCTTATCTAATTGATAAAATTATATGAGGGTTGTCCGTAAAATAAGGTTCCCAAGGATTTTTCACAATTAAAAACATGTTTATTGGCATTGAATAATACATGTTTGGAAAACTTAGACTTGCCCCTATTTTTCGACATAATCACCGTTGAGATCAATGCATTTTTGCATGCGGTGTACCATCTTCTTTATGCCTGAGTCGTAGAACTCTTCCGCCGCGCCGCGAAGGTAGTTTAAAACCTCTTCTTTCAGCTCCTCTCCGGTTGTGAAATGCGTCCCACCCAGGTGTTTCTTCAATTCAGGGAAGAGACGGTAGTCACTTGGGGCTATGTCTGGACTGTAGGGCGGGTATGTGACAGTATCCCATCCAAATCTGTTGATGAGATTGGTTGTTACACAGGCGGTGTGCGGACGCGCGTTGTCCTGATGGAGACGCACTCCCTTCGTGAGCATGCCTCTTCTCTTGTTTTGAATTGCGCGGCGTAAACTCTTCAACGTCTCACAGTAGCGATTAGCATTGATTATTGTACCGGCAGTCATGAATTCGCACAACAGTAACCCCTTCCTGTCCCAAAAGACGCTTGCCATCACTTTGTCTGCAGACAGCGTTTGTTTGAACTTCCGGGGCTTCGGCGACCCTGGATGCTTCCACTGACGGGATTGTTCTTTCGTTTCCGGTGTAGTGTAGTGGACCCAGGTCTCGTCCCCAGTGACAATAGAGTCCAAGAATTCCTCACCATTGGTTTCGTAGGCCTGAAGAAATTCGCGGGCCGCTTCAACACGTTGCCGTTTATTGTCTTCCGTAAGCATTTCTGGGACCCACCTCCCGAAAATCATAGGCATACCTGAAAATCATAGGCATAATATATTTGACCGATCATAGGCATATCCTAAATGATCTGTCAAAATGTTGTGAAGGCAGGACTTGCTGATCTCAGGGATCATGTCGCAGAGTTCTCGAACTGTCACCCTTCGATCTTTCAGCATTGTTTCTTCTACTGTAGCAATCATTTCATCCGAAACCAGCCGTCCAGAACATTGTTCGTCATGGACGTCTGTACGTCCTTCTTTGAATTTTCTGCACCATTTGCGTACATGTTGTACGCTCATACAATTTTCACTGTAGACTTCACACAGTTGGGAATGAATGTCCACTGGTGCAGTGTTTTTTGCACACAAAAACGAATCACAGAGTGTAATTCACACCTGGCGGGAGAAGTGAGTGGGAGCTCCATCTCTAACAGCTGCCAAGCCAAGAATGAGCGCGCAGACAGCTCGCCCAGGCGGTGACTGGGAGAGAGGGAGCCAAGCTACACGCCAGTGTCGCCAAATAACGTGTAACAACGTTCCTCGCGTCTGTAGCTCAATGGGAACCTTATTTTACGGACAACCCTCGTAAAAATGTGCTACAAGGTATATAATAAAAATGCAATTTAAATTATGTTACTCTCTTATTTATTTTTTCTACAAATAAATTTGTGATGCTTTAGATTTTATAATAGAAATTTTTGGAACATATTGAACTAACCCTTAAGCAATAAAAGTTGAATTATAAAGTTTTATAACTTTTTATAATTATGATTTCCAAAAAATGTGACTTAAGTAGAATATTGGTTAGCTATAATAAAAATTTACACAATGGAATCTTATTTTTGCTGTAATTTTTCTTGGGTTAAATTTTTAATGGATGTTTTGTTGAGGTGTTAACATGAAATACTCATTTTTACAACCAGCAGTTACAAAATATTTTACTTTAATTTACGATTTAACAGAAATGTCTTACAAACTTGTACATTTCATTAAACTATTTTTTAAATACCTAAATCATTATTTTTACTTGGTATAGATTATTTAGAAACTGAGGTAATTTACTCCTATTCTAAATAAATATGCAAGTAAGTAAAAATAAGATTATATCATAGTATTTATGTAAAAAAGTAATGCCTATGACAAAATAACTAATTTTAACAATTTTATTAGCATAAAACTTATTTTACAAATATTCCCCACATTTGATTTATTAAATCAAAGCATTTAGTGAGCTGGAAAGAATAAAATCTATGAAGATTAATCTAGTCTTGATGAATTTTATCTTTTCTTGATCAACCTACAAAATTTTTCATCTAATTATTAAGCATAATTTGGTTTTTCATTCATGAAAATATTTCCACAGTTTATAAAAATATCCTATAAATCTTTAAGTGAAAGATTTTTTGTTGTATAGTCGTTTTATTTATTATGAAACAGTACAACTATTCTTTTTTATATTACCAGCATATAGAACTATAAAACTGTTTCCTCCCAAATTAAAACTTTATAGTTTCACACATTCATAATTTCATTTCCTTAAAGTTTCCAATCATTATTGTCATTTGTCCCTGTAGTAACAAAGGTGGGAATAACATATTTGTAATTGCATTCTCTACTACATTAATTCAATGTTTTCCCATAAGTAAAAAATGACAACATGAGAAGAAAATCACATGAATAACATTCTTACTTAAAAATTGCATATTCATGATACATACAAATTCATTTCTATTTGTATATTCATTACTGTTTGAAGTTTGCAAAATTTCCAGATTTAATTGATTTTTATAGCACTAATGATTTATTTTAACAAATATGTAGGCTGTTGCATAGTAAAATTGTTTTATTTTAGTAGTATTAAATAAATTTATTGAAATGTAATAATGAAGAAATATAACCCTATTTTAGAAAACTACACATACTATTTACCAGGTAATTCTTGCATGAAATCAATCCCTTGTTTTTCTACATCAGCAAGCATTTTATGATAAACATCACTGACAATAAATGAAGCATAATAATTCTCTTCCAAAACTCGATATACTTCTTCCTGAGCTTGGAAAAAGGCTTCAGGCCCCTAAAAAATATCACTAGCATTGAAAATCTTTCAACAAAGTGTTTTGCATCATTAAAGGATCCATTGTTTGGAGTCAGTTTTAACAAATTGATTACAACTATTTGTCATTAGATAAGCTTTTAGAAAACATAACATTAGAGCAGATTTCTAAAAAGCAAATTCCCTAACTTTCTGATATACAATTTATTCTATCATAAATTATTCCTCTTCCATTAGCACTATTATAATTGAAATATTTGTAATAAAATATTAATCAATTTAATAATTTTTTCTTTGTCGAAATATTCTTTTTATTCAAATATATATAAATTAATTTATTAATTTGGAGAATACCTCAAGTGTAAAGCATAATAATAAATTATATGCAGCACAATATTTTATATATTATTTATTATCCTATATAATACTTATAAAATGTAAAGTTCATTAACATTGAAAGTTATAGTACAGATATTATTTTGTTAAGATTTTTCTATTACCTATTTCAAATTACTTACACTTAAATGTTTTACTGTGCTATTTTCAATATTGCTTAATCAATTAAATAAAAAATTATTTAAAAAAGTATAAAGAAAGCATTGTTATTTATACACACCAGTAATAAATTTAAAACCAAGAACTGGACAATAAATATCATCTTTAGGAAGCAGAAATTAAATGAATACTTTATAAAGTACTAGTGTTGAATTAATATAAATACAGTAAAATTTCTATACAGAAAATATACAAAAAATACTTTGTGTATTTTTTTTATAAATATTACAAATAATACAATTGAGAATACAACTTAAAAATGAATACCAAACTCAGTTTACATTTTTAAAAGAATAATAGAAATGCATATTTATATAAAATAAAATTATCGTATTTTCCTGTATATAATCCGCGGATTATGTGTTAAAAAGTTCCAAATTTCGTTGTGCGTATTATACGCCGCCGCAAATAATCTGACAAAAAAAGATTTTTCCTCAGAAAAGTTTACAATAAAGTTTTGAAAAAAAACGCCGTTTATGTTTCATAAAATAAATAACAGATGGCGCCAATATTCAGTTGACTTATTTTAACTATAATCAGCATTGTCCAATTACATTCAAGAACGAAATCAGTTTTTCAGAACGGTTATTAAAGTTGCAATTAGTTAACGTCATTTCGCATTCTGTTTTGACATGATCTGTTTCGCTCTGAAACATTCAAATTAATATATTGTCAAAGGAAAGTGCAAATTATTAATTCACAGAGTAAATTTTAAATTGAAAGCTATAGGGAAGGCAAATGAAAAAATGTCGACAAACGTGTAATGTAAGGTGAAGAACAAAACCTGTGCTTTGCAAAAGAAAAAAATGTATTCCATGTGCAGTAATCCATTTCTTTTATGTAACTATTAATGAAACAAATATATTTTATTTTAAAAATATTTCTAAACCACGTTTTGAAAGTTATTAAAATCTAAAAATAGATTAAGTTTTACTAGAATCTGTTCGGATATAGATCAAGCTTTCATCTCAGTTATTCGCACTTTGCGTTAAGGTGGATTCAAACAGATCTTTATAAATGTTTCTTTTTCTGTAGAATTTATTATATTTTTAATTATAATGAATGCATTTTTTATTTTATTTGACACCAAATTATCAGCATAAATTTTCGACAATTAGTTTTAGAAATTGCTGTGGATAATGCGACACTTTTTTATCTTTTGCTCAAATAAAGGGGCTTGCAGATAATACGCTGCTGCGGATTATATACAGGGAAATATGATAATTAAAATATTATTCTAAGAACAAACGTGGCATTTCTTGAAAAAAATGGAACATAATATTTAAAATTTTGAATACCGTGGAATTTTAAATAGCATAATCAAAATTCATTATCTTATTTTAGTAGATTATTGCAAAAGTCTAAGCATATTAGTAAATTATGAGATTCTTATTTCTTAAAACTGCAGTTATACAATGTATAAAAACTTTTTTAATACCAAAGTAACAATGTTAAAAAAATTAATATTATAATGTATTTTAAATAATTGCAGGGTTATAGTAAAAAAGTCTTATTGAATGTGAATACTCTTACTTTATTAGCCATCATAAACTCTTCAATTCCTTTCAAAGTACTTTTATTCAGTCGAACACTACTAGATTGGTTATGAACATAAATTTGTACAATATCATTTCCCAATTTATGCCAACTTTCCTGTTAATAAAATCATCATTAAAAATAGAGACATTAAAATATATAAATAATGTTCAGATTTACATCAAATTCAAAACAGAATTTAATATAGAATAAATATATTCAAAACAGAATTTAATATAGAATAAATATATTCAAAACAGAAATAATATAAAACAGAATTTAATATGAGAATTTAATATTTCATAACAGAGAAACGTGTAACAAATTTCAAATGAAGAAAAACATTTCATAATAAACCTTATCAATGAAAAATAAATATGCTTTTCATTCAAAGATATGTAGATGTCATTAATAATTATTTAAAAACATACGAATATTTTTTAACCAGATTTTATGCACCATACTATTAACATTTATTCAAAATGAAAATATAGGAACATGAGTATAAATATGTACATGAAATATTAATATTTAGGTAAATAATAAAATTGTTTTATAAAAATATTTCTGGTAACCAACAAAAAATTATATATTTAAATGCTTGTTGATATTCCAAAATTTGATAACATATTTACAATTTTCAAAATCAAATGTTGTTATTTTATCTACTGGCATATATTCGAAAGTGAGAGAGTAGTTTTAATGTTTCAGAAACTCCACTTTATATGTTCATTCAACATTATATGTAACTTAGATTTATTTAGACTCCTATTTTCATAAATAGATGTTTTCATATTTTTATTTTAAAATTGATTCAAACTTAGTCAGGCACCAAAATTAAAATCAGCATTTTTTGCATAAAAATTAAGTATAATTGAATGTAATTAATGTAACATTAATTTAGTTACTTGCTTAACATATAATTAGGTAATTTAAAAATATTAATCACCTTATCTGAATGTTTCATTTCATCAATGGCTTCCCAAAACCTATATCAAACAAAGAAAAACTAATTAAGAGTAGAAAATTTTAAGTATGCTTGAAAGTAGAATCATAAATTTTAATGGCTGCACATGACAAATACTACAAACAGCAAATATTTGAGAAAAAACATGAAAATTTAATATATTTATTTTTAGAATTAGAAAGAAATAGCTTTTGAAAAGATACATAAAAAATGAAACATCTCAATATATTATTTAAACTCAAAACAGAGTTCCCATTGATATAAATTACAAAAGTAAAAGTAATTACATACTTAAAAAACTTAATATCTCACATAATATTATATTATAAGAAACATGTAAAATTTAAATTACAACTGATAATCTGACTGTCATTTATGTCAATTAAAGCTTTTGCTGTTCAAAGAGATGGGGTGATTTGAAGAATGAATAATGTGATATTTCTTTAAGGTTATAAATTAGATCAGTACTGAAAATATGCTTCAAAATAATGTCTGGATAAAAAACCTGATAGTGTTTTCTCAAAATAATATAGATAAATTAATGTATGTTCATTTGACATCAAAACTATATACCTTAAAACACAAATTTACCCTACATTTTTTTTTACCTCTTATTCTTTTAATTATCTTCCCTACAGTAAAATTTTATAAACACTTAAACAGAAGATCTGCATAAAGCTATATTTATTTGATTACCAAATATCCTACAATTGTTAATGCAAAACAATTAAATGATTTTAATAGAAATATATAGAAGGAAATATATTTTTGTGAAACACGGAAAGTTTACATTTCACACAAATTACTTTAACATATTGAAAGTTTCTGCATAATATAAATACACTATTTTAAAGTAATTTCCCATTTAGACAGAAAATTCAAGATACCATTTTATTTACAAGTAAAAAAAAAAAGCATTTGTATCATTTGATGGTCATGAATATTCAAAAACAGAAATAAGTATCTAAATAATGAAAGTACATAAATGAAGCAATAATCATAAATTTTAGTTATAAACAAATGAATGAAAAGGATAGTAAACTTTTAAAAATGTGATGTTTTTATAATATAATCTCCATTAATCAACTTATATTGAAAACAATTAAGAAACAAAATAACAAAAGCTGGAAAACAAAGATGATTAAAAAAATTTATTTACCCTAATAATGAATGAACTTCCTCTTTTTGAAGAAACTTGGAAAAATGTCTTCTACAAAAACTAGATTGCATAATCACAGACATAGATAAAACTTTTTGACCAGGCATATAACCACTCTTGCTAGAACTTTCATTTGCACCTTTAGGTGAGCTAACATATTCTCCCCCAAAAGATTTTAATCGTTTTTCACACTGTGCTTTAGCAAACTGTAACTGAAAAATGATCAAAAAATATCAAACAAAAGAAAGTAAATTAGTTTAAAATTTTCAAACATCAATCTTGCATGTTACTATTGTAAAAACTATTTTTTTAGTATATTTAAAAAAAATAAAATTGAAATACACTGAGAAAACCAATAAGGCCAATAGAGATTAAAAGAGAAAAAAATTACATAAAATGTTAATCTATTTTCTAGTTAAAAATTCTAAAAATAAATGCTATCTTAAGCAGTAAAAACTTTAAAATTATTAATAATTATATTTGAAGTTTCAATAAAGATATCAATTTTATATGCAATTGCCTAACTCCCAAGAAAAATTTTAATTTAAATTTTTGATAATTTTTTATATAATTTGAATTTTTTTAAATTAAGATTTCAAGAAAGCTTTCATTAATTCTTAATACATATGCAACAAATAAACATTAAACTTAAATAACAAAAAAGAAATTTTTAAAGACATTTAATGTTAAAATATGCCTTAAATGTAAATATTTTACATGCATAAGAAGAAGAATTTTAAGAGCAATTTCAATACCTGATTCAAATATCTTGATAAATCTCTTGCTTGCAGTAAATCTCCTTTGTTAGTCTTTTGTGGTTTAAATTCTTTGTCTGAAAAATATTTCTTACTAAAGACTATTTTAAACATCCCAAATAAAAAAGAAAGAATAATCAAGTGAAAAAAATAAAATCACATAATCAAATATTTTACACTTAATATTTAAAATAGCAATCTTTCTTAACAATCAAAGCAGAAAACCAAAATTAAAAAATAATTATTCAGGCACGATTAAATATATAAATATTAATTGCAGAGTTAAAGTTAAAATTTAATACAACATATTTAAATACATAAATAAAAATTTAAATTGTGTGAAGAACTTTCAGAGTGGATACATTAAAATGAAATTATACACACGTAATCTTATTAAAAAAATAAATAATAAAAAAACATGCAAAATGTGAGATTGTAACTTCTATAAAATAGTATGATTCAAATATATAAGAGAAATAAATCTTGAAAACGAATAAAACTTCAATGATTGACTGTCTGCTTTTGTGATAATTATAGGTGCAATACTGGAACATTAATAATAACATTAAAATTAAAAACTCAGTGATAAAATGACTAGTCAAATGTATAAAAGAGAGTATGTATTAAAATATTTAATAAATATTTATGTAAAAGTTTAGAATGTATTAAAGTTTTAGAGTTTAAGAAATAAATTGCACGTAAAAAAAACTTGTGGTTTTAACACAATTAAATTTTATAAAGTTGTATTGGGAATAAATGCAAAGAAAAAAATTATTGAACTTTGGGTTGATAGTTAAAATATAGTGTACTGTATATTATAAATTACACCTGTCACAAATTGAAAATCTTGAGACAAGAATAAATGCTTGTGGGTAAATCAAGTATGTCCAATGTGAAGACATGTAAAACATTTACAGCAACTTTTCACATAGGAATAACTGGAAATAGAAGAATGTGAGAGGAGATACAATTTGTTATTTGTCTGAAAATCTCAAATCTTATACCAATAGAAAAAAATGAAATTGTTGACAATTTGTTTAATGTCAAAAATGCTAATGATTTACACAAAAAGTCAGTGGTATTTTTAACAGTACTGTCAGAAGCATCATTGCCAGCAATGTCAACATGGCTTGAAACTCAGCAAAACAAGATGTTAAATCCTTTGCTCTTCAGTAAATTTAGAGTATTTAATATTTTCAAAACTATATGACATTTGTCATCAAAATGATCTAACAGCAGAATCACACTTGTTCTATTTAAAAAGTGCAGTATTTTTGGTGTATAAGTTAAATAATATCACTCTAGAGCACATACAAAAGCAACAGCTTTGGTACTGTAAACAGAATACGATGCATGAAGATAAGTTGTAAAATTTATTTCCAACAACATTACCACAATCAACATGACACCTTGATTTTAAAGCATGTATAAAAATAAAAATGTAGGAAGAATACTGGTAATGAATATAAGAACATTTGTCATAAAATAAAGGTAATGTAGCTGAATCACTATATACAGCAAAAGCATTTATTACATTGACAGTAGGAAAAAATTACCTACCTAGGAGGAAATTTCAAAACATTTATAATTTGGGTTTGTAAATCAGAGGACTTAGATGAAGAAAGTGAAAAGTTTGTATGGTTGTAATATGCTGATACATTAAATGACCTTGTATTATATAGTTTTCTTAGAGAGGAATGAACAATCATAGATTTCAAAGAGTGATGAGAAATGAAGATATCATTTTAATTATTACAGTAATTTAGAGGCAATTGCTTATACCTCAGATCAAAAGCCAAGTGGTACCAAATCACATAAAATCTCTGAATGGGAGATGTTTATGCTCCAGAACAGATTTATAAAATTCAATGATAAACAGATTCTACTTTCTATAATATAGATGATCTAGCTGATCCACAAATTGCACTACCATAGTTAATTTGAGGAAGAATATCAGATTGATGTATAGAGTAATGCTTTGCAATCTGCACACCAAGGGAATATTATGTAATCTTTCCCACAAATCTAAAATATGTGGTAAAAAGTTAATTTTTTGTTAAGTACTATCCCAGGAAAAGATATCTTTATAATAATAGGAACAGTTATGAATGATTTATTTTTCTGATCAGGATAGGGTTTGGTTTTCATAGAAAATTAGATAAAATTATTTTTGCAAATATGGGTGATTTAGTCCTCAAAAGCTGATAGCAACAGAGTGGAGATAGTACTTACAGGGAACCCTTAACCTTCTACAAGAAAACCACAATGACGAAAAGGAAGATTTGAAAAGAAATAAAGAAAAGGACAAATCACTATGGCAACTTAGAATTGTGACACCATTTTAAAGAAAGTAAACTTCCTGAGAGAAATTTTAATAAAAAACAGAAATAAAAAACTTACCAGCATCTATACCTTTTGATCGCTTCAAATTACTCATGAACGTAGCTTGCATTATTTCAGTGGCAATATAATACCTAAATTAAAAACTATAGTAAGAAATATTTTTCTTTAAAATGTTAAAGCACAGACATGCTTTTCATATAATTGTACACTAAAAGTAAAAAAGTTTAATAAAGTATATAATGATTCACATTAACTACCATTTATACAGACATAGGCATCAGTATTGAGCTACAATACAAAAAAAAAATTTATTATACATGAATTTAAAATTTACAATCTTTGTACTTTAAATAAGAAATTCAAATTTTTTTCCAAATTCATTTTATTTAACTATGAAAATTATATCTTTTGTCAATATAGTTTCAAATAGACAACATAATAGTAGACATAATATTATGGTATACACATAAAACAATTATTGGCATTGTAAATAAAATAAAAATTATTTACGGCTATTATATTTTTATATAATATAAGCCAGCTTAAATAAATATACCTACATGAATTGATTTTAAAACCAATGTTTAAAATTTAAAAATATAAAGATTCTTCAAAATATACTTAATTCTTAAAATAAAAATTCTTTTAAATGTAACTGAATTTAATTTAAAAATGATATGATTAAACACAAAATTGGATTATTCATAGCACAAGCGAAATTTCAGTTCTGCTTCATTCTTTAATTTTATGATTTTTCTCACTTTATGTAAAAATGATAACATAATATTAAAATAAAAACTCATAAATTGAAAATAAAATGTAATTATGATTTGTCAGGTTCTAATACATCCTGATGTCTAGTTACTTATGACTATGACTAATTATTTGCTTATGAATACTATCTATAATTATTATTTTTTACCTCATTCGACGTAAATCTTCAAGATCCATAGATTCTTGAATCATCTTAATGAAATCTTCATAGGTTTCAGCATATTCATAAGTTTTTCTGTGTTTTTCTGCTTTTAATTGTTGTTGCTTCAAATATGCAATAAGTTTCATATTTATGAAATCTGGATCACATAATTTATCAATCACTGGATAGAAAACTGTTAAATGCAAAATGTTCATATCAGCAAGTATGTATTACACACTGACTCTTTTAATATTTAAATTATTATTAAAATGAAGATAACAATAGTATATTGAACAGGTAAAGAATACAGAGCTTGTTAAATATCATTTATGCAATTAAATTCAGTAAAAATATTTTAAAGATGTATTTAATAGAATATTAATTTTAATAACAGGACATTTTTTTTGGTTCACAAAATTATTCAAGTTAATCAGAAAATAAATCAAATCTTTGTTAAACACAGATTTGCAGAATGTATGTGTTTCTAAAATGGTTTTTATTAAATTAACTTTGTACCAGCATTTTAACACATGTAACCAATGCACAGATACAATAAACTTGACTAGGAAGACGTGCATTCTTAATGTAGCTTGACATCAGTTTTGGACAGAATCTTTCAAAGTTTTAAACTTATTTTTACAGAATAAAATATGATAAAATAAATTTGTAAAGATTGCAAATTAATTACTTAAGTATAGATAGACAAGATACAAATAAATTATAAGAAGCTATTTGAGAAATTGAAGGTAAAGAATTTGGTAATTCCAAAGCATGAGTAAAAATATTGATATAAGCTTTTATACAAAGAATATTTCTCAATAATTCATTTAAGAAAGATAGACTCAAAGGGAAAAAAAAAAAAGGATATTTATAGAAAAGTCACTAAAACACTATACATTCCTTATTATAAAGATTCATATTATGCACACATATATTTATAAAACAATAATATAAATGATACATCTGACAGTTATTTACAACTATCTTTTTGATTACAACAATATTTAAGTTTGCTTAATATATAAATATTTTTAAAATCCTCTTCCCCATATTAGTTAATATTCTAAAATGTCTTTATGGCAAATATGGAATGTATTAATGATTTAATTTCCATGTTTTACAAGGATTAATCATATCACCCACATAAATGTGCATTGGCAATGATAAAGACATTAATAAAATAAATACCTGTAACAGCAAATATTTCTCTAAGTAGACATTTCAGTGTTTTATGATAGACATATTCAGGAGGTAACAATGTAGCTAACAGAAACTCACAAAGACATCTCAGATGATTTAACTCAGCTTCTTCAGATGCAAGAAATTTAGAGACTTTATAAGGCTGAATTTTTTCAGCAGGGCTAAATAAACAAATTAAAATTATCGATAACAAATAGATTTGTAAATTTTGAAATATTCAGTGGAAAATCTAAACATATAATTCTATAGTAGTAATCTATAATTCATAACACACAAAAATCAAAAATATAATGTGAGAAAATTTTAAAACAATGTATCTAAAAATCAGGGAAACCCAGAACATACATTTTATATATATGCTCTTTAGCAGGGATACACTTCTTCCTTAATATGTAAATAAAAAAGTAAATATAGGAATATTTTTTGAAGTTAAATAGAAAACAAAAAATATTAAATTACTTTATGGATGACAGTAAAATAATTAAAAGGTTTAAAAAATACAACATTTTTTTAGACATATATGAATGAAAAGTGAAGAAAAAATTTAATACAAAAGTTCAATTATGTAAAAGAATAATAAATTTCTCCAGCAATAGAAATTTCAAAATGGAAAAATATCTTTTCTTTTTAACACATAAAATATTTAAAAGTATTCATCAATTGTAATAAAAAATTAATATCATTATACATTCATACGAATTATTTTGTAAAAAAAAATTTGCTGAAATTTAATAATTGATGAGGGTCAGGCTAACAATTACATCATACATCTTAATAAAAATAAACTATACAAGCCAAAGTATGGAAATTCCTAATTAAATGGAAAACAAAGTTAAATTTTAATTTACATTAGATACATAATCAAGATATTAGCGTATTAATAATAAATTACGAGTAAATTTTTAAATATAAGATAAATGTAATTTATTTTAGTTTTTCTCATAGTATAAAACAAATACTAATTTTTCTGACTAGAAATTGGAAAATTTGCTGCAAAAATCTACCTTTTTAGGCAAAGACTAAATTTAACCCTAGGTGAATATTTAATAATAAATAAAAATATAATTATTTAATACAACAAGCTTAAAATTAATAAAATATATTTTTATCTCACACAGAGTTAAATATTAATATACTATGACACACAGTTTAGAATTGAGCATGACTAAATTTAATTCTTTATTATGCTAAACATATGGTAAATGATTTGTTAGTAACCCCTTTAGTGAAAAAAATTAAATAATTACATTTTATCTAAAGCAATGAAAATATTAAATAAATTCCACTTGCTTTATAACAGCAGATCTAACACGTTGCATATGCTCAGTTATAATATTAACAATATCCTTGGTTATTAATTCAATTTCATCTATTTTCTGGCACCTATCTCTAAATGTATAAAGCATTTGTCGGATTGGATCCCTAAAATAAAAAATATCGAAAATACAATTTTTAATTGAAAAAACTTATTTATAATTATAAACATTGATAAATTTAAAAATCAGAAAATAAAATTTAATACAACACTAGTTTGTAATACTTATGAATCAATTATTTGTGTCAAGCTAAAAAATAATATAATTAATTTGTTTATAATTTTAATAATTGTATAAAACAGGGTACAATATTTCTTGCACAGTTGCATGTTTACGGTGCACAAATACAATGATTGCAAATGATTGAAATAGTCATTTTAAAAAGCAATTCTGGCAGGATATTAAGATCAATCATCATATGATAAAATTTCTATATAAACATATTAATAAACATGTTTTTAATTTTATATCATTATGAAGTGTTTATTAATGTACACTAAGCCAGTATATATTTGTATACTGACCATATTAGGATGAAATCATTATAACAAGTTGTGATTGTTTAAAAAAAAAAATCCATGGAGAGAAAAACAATTGAGTTCTGTTTAAAAAACAAACAAGGACTCAGAAAAGGAAAAGAAGATCAATTAAAAAGATAAAAGCATACATTTTTAATGTTGAAAAAAAAAACTATTTTGAGAGACAAAAATATCAATGAATGATGAATATTTTAGAAATACAAAGCATAAATAAATTAATAATCATGGAATGGTGAGTAAATAGGTATAATCTGATAATATATCTTTTTATAATGAAATCATCAACAAAGATAGCATAAAAAAATATAGGACAAAAACAGTCTGATATATTCAGATTTAGATTTATATGATTAATCAATGATGTATATATATATAACAATTAATTCAAAATTTTGAGCATATCATTATAATTACTTACTACAGAAATATTAGAATGTTTATAACTAGAAACTTATTTCATAAAGATTACATGATAAGGAACAATAATAAACTAAATACAAACAGTCTACATCAGATGACGATTGATAATGAAGCTAAATCTAAAACATATATAAAAGGCATTTTTATGATATCTTGAATTTTAACTAGTAGGGCAATAGTGGCCACCTTATAAAAACTACATTACAGTGCAATCTAGGATTGCATTAAACCAGGTAATAAGGCAAAATCTTGTAATGTAAATAAAACCCATTTTTATGAAAACTTGAATTTTAATTAATGGAACATTGGCACCTAGCTTAAAGAATGTCAATGTAGTGCAATCTAACCCCAATTTAAAATGGGCAGTAAAAATAAATCTAAAATGTAAACAAAGATTCTTATAAAAACTAGATTTTCAAATGAATAAATATTACCATACTAAAGAAATCTAAACATAAATATATGCCATATTTCTAAACAATACTTAATGTATAATATAAAATATCTCATCTAATCACTGCTTGCAGAATCACTGGCACTGGTAAGCCACAAAGTTCCCTGAATGATTACGTGATCACAGACATTACTCAAGGAAAATAAATTTATGCAAACTTTCAAAATAAATTTTGTTTGAGAAACTTAAAATAAAAAATTAACTGCAAATTAATATTTAAAAACTTAGTTTAAAAAAAGTCTTCAAAATCAAATACTTAAAGGATTATTAGAAGACAAAATAAATTTTGTGCATGTACACAATCACATTATGCCATATAAATGCATTCCATTATGGTAAGCCCGCTTGAAGCATTTTATTGCTCCCATTGGCTCATATTTAGCCAATTTGTTAAATTTATATTGAAAAATAACAATAATATATTTTTTAGTAAATGCTTTAATACCATAAAAATATTTAATTACAATTGATGAATATTGTTTACGCATAATTTCATATCATATTAAGTTTTCCATGATACAAATAATATATCTATCTTTAAAAAATCATATTTTATGAGAAATTAATCCATTTTTCTTATAAGAAACTTCCTTTATCTACAGAATGCAACTTACTTTAACTGTTTGCAAAATAAGCTAGGATGCTTCACAAGAAAATCATACCAAGAAGATATATAATCTCTGAATAATAGAGAAATGAGTTCTTCAATTACATCATCAACATT